>RJWM01038300.1:0-16828 GCA_004363535.1 Dasyprocta punctata | reverse complement strand
CAGAGGGATAACTTTGTAATAGCAACAGCACTTGTACTGTTTTGCAGAAGTTTTCATATCTTCCTGTCCCAATTACTAAATTCTAAATTTCTTATAATACCTTAGTTGCTTTTTAGAATCTTATCAGACAAACTTCTGAATCAAAATCTTTTCTTTTCATTTTTCCACTTCCTTTACATTCTTCCTTACAATATATGAAAAAATTGCTCCACATCTACTTCAGGAAACTGCCAAAATTCTGCCCTCTCAGTCAATACTTTAGTAACAGCTACACTTAAAATTGATCTCTCATAAAATATATAATTGGTTCCCTATCCTCTTTTTTGACATCAGTTTTTCATAATTGCATTGATAGTCAACTAATATACACTTCATTTATATTCTGCCTCATCCAAGTAGAATATAGCATTCAGGAAATCAGGGAGTCAGTCAGTTTTATTCATTGCCATATCCCCAGTGCCTACAGGAGTTTCTGCTGCATAATAAACAATTTCAAATGAAGGAAAGAGTGGATGAACTGTATTTATAAGGAAGATAAAACTCACGTATTCCAAATAAATATCAGATTATTTCCATTCTAGATATTTTTCTAAAAGATTATTCAGTTCTTTTTTGAGAGTTGCTAATATGAACAATATGATGAAACGTGAATCAAAATTTGGCAACAATTTACAAAGAAAATAGCAGTAATGAATGAAGTTTATTCACATATGTTTGTGAAAGATAGGTGTACATAAGTTTGGATTTGGCTTTACATAAAGCTGAATATGTTCTGATGATTTTGAAAATCGTCAAAGAAACAAAAAATTTATGTGGGGAGCTGCTTCCCTTAATTTTCCAGTAAAATCAAGAACCTATCACAAGCAAATAAAAGAATTGACTTCAGTAGGTATAAAATCAAACATATACTTTAAAGGTTTGCTAAACATTAAAAAATTACAGTAAAACTTTTAGAAACATAAGATACGATAGTATGATTCATTTTCTTACTAACTTACTGCTCAGCAATTCTCTTAAACACATACACACCCAGGTGCACGTGACTATTTTAGTCAATTGCAAGTGAAATTATTATTTTCATCTTTGTTAAACTTTGTCTGTTTAAATAATAAATTTACTATTTTTCTACATCCAAATTTCACAAACCCTTCAAATGCATGTTTAATGATTACATATAAATTATATTACTTTGATATAGCACTAGTAATAAAGATGTAAACATAGATTTTACCCACTCATTTCAATTACAGTTTATAAATATTATTGAAGAAATATTAGGTTACAATTTCACTTTCTGGTATCAATATGGAATGATATTTACTTTTCCTTATATAAAATAAAATATAAAATAATTTTTATTATATAGAAAACTAAAAAGTAATTCAACAGTCTGACCCCTGGAAAAACTGAACTTTGTAAAAACAGTAGATATGAAAGCATCATGGTGGTAAAATTTGAAAATTTAAGTGAATCAAATATTTCATAGAATTTGTAAGCCGCAATCATAAAGATTGTATGAATAAAATATTAAAGGAAGATTAAAAACCAGAAATTTTAATTGTTCTACATTGAAAATTGATGAAATTAATCTAGTTTAATTATGTTATAGAAAACAATCATATTAGAAAAAAATTAAAGTAACTGCTTTCACTTTATAATGTTAACTTAGGTATAATATTGTAAACATTAAACTGTAAAGTAATATTAGCACCATATAATGATTCTAAAACAACTTAGTATTAAATCTCTTTTGAGCTTATCAGAGGACTGAAGTCCCAGTTACCAAGCAACCTTAGGCAGGAGGGGTTCTTTCAGGAGAGAAGGAGCATGTAACTCACATGGAGAATCAGGAGAAAGCACCTCAGTCCAAACAGGTAAGAAGAGTTGAACTCTGTAAGAGATTGCTAAATGTTCAGCAAGAGGTACTGAGACAGCAGAGGAACTTCAGGTGTTATATAATCAGTGGGAAAAAGTGTCCACTTGCAAATTCTTCTCTATGAACAGCTGCGTGGCTATAAGAAATACTGTTGGTGGGAAAGAGGCTGAAGAGAGTCTGCCTGATCAGCCAAGTCTAGACAGTGGAGCAGTCACCAGCACAGGAAATAATGGACACCCACGGAAACCCTAAAAAATAAAACCGTAAGCCATCAAGAAAAAGAGAGAATTTTGGTGTCACCAGAGTACATTTAAGACTTATTGCAGCTGCAATAAATGTGAGAAAAAATCTAATTTTGAAATAAAGAATAAGATTATGAGAATATAAAACACAATAGTCAAAATGTGTTCAAAACAAAGAAACAGTGCTTAAAAGATATCGTATAGCAATATCATGCATCTACTAGGAAATAAGCAAGTTCCTGTACTATAGGAGCTACAATTATTTCATAATAAATATAAAAAGGAAAGCAAATAAATCCATACACAATAGAAAAAACAATTAAGGTAAGTGAAAAGATTATGACCATGAAACTAGACAAATATTGGGTCAATGACACTGAAAATTAGAACTTTGAAAATAAGACTTGCAATGTTTTTTGTGAAAAATATGAAATAGAATCACTGCACATATTGCAAATATTAAAATTACGATATACAAAAACTTTGATTTTTTATTTTAAAGAGAAAAAAGATATACAGAGTTTTAAAACAGGCTGATAGGAGAGTAACAATAATTAATGCATTGCATGTTGTTATCTTCATAGTACTTACAGTAAAAACAGGTATGGAACATTGTCCAAGTAATATTAACACAAACCTTTACTTCTGATTAACTAAGGGAAACTAGCTATATAATTATCTTAACTATTTCATGTTCATATGTATTATTTTTCCCTTTTCCCTTCCTTCCTTTCTTTCTCCCATCCCAGTTTCTCTTTCCTTTTGAATAGTTTCTTCCCAATTCATAATATCAGTTGTACATTTTGGATATTATTTACTCTTCTGAGAAAATATCCAAAAGGGGAATAGCTGGCTCTAACATGACCTCTAATTCTAGCTTTCTGAGAAACTTTCATACTGATTTCCACAGTGGTTACCAGTCTACTCTCCCACCAACAGTGGAGAAGAGTTTCTTTTTCTCCATAGTCTCTTCAGCAATAGACCAATATCCCTCAGGAATAGACCGAAGGGACAAAAACACAAATTTAATCTGACAATATATTATAAGAGCAGTATGTCATGACCAATTAGTTAGTATCCTGCAAATGATATATTATTGCAATATTGTAAAAATATCAATTTAGATCAAAACAGAGAGCCAGAGGAGGAAAGAACAAATGATAATTTCAGTAGGTATAGAGAAAGGCATTTCATAAACTATAATATGTATTCTTAGTTCTTTAACCATCTCAGAAAAAAATGGAGCTTTCTCTAAATAGCAAAAGTAAAAAACAGCACTTAGGTAGAAAGAAAAGAAATAAAACTATTTGCTGATGATACAGTTTTGCACAAAAAATCCTAAGGGATTTATGAAACACATAAACAATAATTTGTGAGATTACATCATTAAAGATCAATATGAAAAGTCATTTCTTTTTTCTTAATAAGAAAAATTAAAAATTTTGACCTAAAAATTATAAAAAATATATCCAAAGTAGATTGTGGTTTAAATTTAAGACCTAAATTTGTCAAGATTCTAAAAGAAAACATTAAAAAAATATTTTTTAGAGAAAACACCAAGAATGCTATTCACCAGAGAAAACCTGGTAAGGCAGACTTCTTTAAAACTTAAATATTTGAAGACAGTTGTTCTTTGAAAGACACTGATAAGAATATAAAAATGCATGTACTGGAAAGAAATATTTGCAAAATATATATATGCTATTTCATATATGCAATATAAAACTAAATTTTAGAACACAATGATAAGAACAAGTACACATATATACACAAAGCCCAAAGAAAGTATTCACTCTAAAGTCACAGTTTAATATAATATTCTGTTATATATTTTTTCAACCCTGTCTAGGCAGTGGGTAAGAAGGTTAACATATCCTTAAAGGAATATGGAAGTGTATGTTCTTGTCTATTTCTTATGAGTACTGTTCCATATTGTCTTGGTTACTTTTCTCTTGTTGCTGAGACAGAATACCTGACACCCAAAATTATGGAATAAAAGGTTTATTTCTTATAGTTCTTGGAGGTTTCAATCAATATTCAGCTGGTTGCAAGGCAGGGCAGTGTGGCAGGGCAGCCATTCATGGCAACCACCAAACAGCAAAGTGCATGAACCAGAGAGAGAGAGAGACAGAGAGAGAGAGAGAGAGAAACACCTTCCTCTCACCCTTACACTGTATGTTGACTCCACCCCTGGGCAGGTCAGCACTCACACCACCACCCAGCGCTAGATAACAAACCAATCATGAACACCAGACTCAGTTATGTTCATGTCATGATTACATGAGACTTGGCAGGGACACAGGACCATACCCACAGCACATAGGAATCCTCTTTTTGTAAGAATAGAAAACCATGCATTCACAACATTGCTGTTATGTTTCCCATATTTTTCTGTATTAATCTTCTCTAGCAAATAGACCATATCAAGCAGGTGCAACTGGGACTATCCTTTGTTGTGATAGAGTACAGGACCATCATCTTGAAGTACCCATCTGATTTATAGCTCTTGGATGGAGACCCAACTGGTAAATTAAAGGACTACATTTATCTTTGCAATCTGTAGACCCCTTGAGATGGTTATTGCCGCGGTCCAGCTGGGCTAGGTCCACAGAGACCCCAAAGGTGGGTTGAGCTTCGGCGCATGGAGAACAGACACACAAACAGCTCAAAGACTGCTTGAATCTGCTTCGTTTATTGTTTCTACTACTACAACTACCATTACTATTGCTACTACTTTTGCAAGCTCTAACAGAATAATATACACTTTCTTTTTTGGCCAGGGTTGAAAGTTTAGATAAAAGAATGAAATCAACAGGTGTCTCTATGGTTACATGTTTTCTATGGTTACATGATTCGTCAGCATAGGCAGAAAGTTTTAAATTTAGTTAAAGACCTTGAATCGTGTTTTTGTTATTAATAAATGCTCCATTGTGGTAGCCTAGCTAAAAACCTGCATAACACCAGACCATATTCAGTCCTGATTTAGCCCCCCTATCTCCCTATGATGTTCTTGCAGCTGTAATGATGTGCTTATCTACCCTGTCTCCTCAAAACATAGTAGCATATTGGTCTCTCTGTTTAGAGGTTCCCAGACAGCCCCAGACAGCTGGTCATTACTATTATCATTAAAGGCTCCCAAACTTCTAATATAACCTTGATCTTGGTCTGACTCAATGTCAGACAGTTACACCATTTGTAGAAAAACATTTTATAAACTATCCCTTTGTTCTTAGGGAGTTTCTGTACTTTGTTTATTAATTTTGTGCATGAAAAAAAAGGAAAGAAATTCTCCAAACTGTGTCAGAGCACAAATTAACACAATAGTTCCCAAGAAGCATTAACCCATTCCACAAAGCCAATTTTTATACTGCGGCCTTTTCTCAGAAGACACTCTCCGTATTTGGACCTTGTCAACAGAACACGGGTCTATCTTTTTTCATGCTTGAACTTTGTCAACAGAACATGAGTAGAAAAGGGCACGGCAGGTTATGGTTTATACCTTGTTGTTACTCCAAAGACTAGTGCTTTCTGGTGTTCCCTGAAGTCTGCATTTCTTAGCCCATAGAAAATGGTGAATTCTGCAAGAGTTCCTGTGGAATACTGTCATTGGTAGATTTTCTGACCTTTCGAGATTTTTTTTACTGTCATTTCCACATCTCTGGAATCTTTTTTTCTTTTACTTTTTTTCCTACTTGGCATAGAAATTCTAGCATTCAACCATACTTAATATGAGCCATCAATTTTTTTGTGTGTTTGAAGGAGAAATTCTAATAGCAAGTTTGGAATATTTTCTGGAATTCTAGGAGCCTGAAGATAAACAAATGAATGAAACTTTCCTTATCTCATCAGATAATCCAGCACTTTTGATCAGTCACTTTAAGAATCTGGTTCCATGCTTGTTCCCCAGAATCATTCACACATATTGCAGCTACATCTTTCTGCCTCCTTGAGATTTTGTTCCAGCTATCTCTTATTGAGCTCCGCATGTGCCTAACTATATGCCTGTAAACTTGAAAATGGAGATGAGAGTGCAGGTCTTAATGAGAGCACACTGTCTTCAAGTCAAAGAAGTAGTGCTAATTAGGAGGGACACACCACTTCTTCCTTCTCAGAAGTTTCAGAGATAGTGGGCAATTAAAAATGTCTTTGAGCATTATGAAATGTTCCTATTCTCCTCTGATTGCAAGTAGGGCCCTAATCTTGCTCCAACAGACATCTTTGGTTTTATGTAATATAATGTACTCTAGAATGTAGTAGCTGTATTAGGTTCTGGGCCTGCTTCTTAGTTTCCCTGCAGGAAGAAAGAAATTCTTTTGTAAACTGCAGGGGACTCTCTGACATTGACATTTAGTTTTCAATTGCTCACTAATTCCTAGAGCCTTTTTTCATCTTTATCTTGGTGGCAATGGCCCTTGGCAATAGCTTCCCAAATTCACTGTCTTCTTTATTATTCTTTATCTATATTTTTTAAAAAGGACAAATTATACCAGCTAATGTCTCCCTTCTAACAGTACACCATCCTAATTCAGCATCAGTGACAGCTTAACAACAGAACTGCCACCTTCAGCCTGGAGACATTATCTGAGTTCACCTACCTCTTACTAAGTGGCAAGGCAAAAAGTGACTCAGGTTTACAATTCCATTTTATCATTCACTTTTATGGACTATTCCTTATACCACAAGTTACAGATTGTTTTTTTTTTCTAGAAGCAGAAACTAAAATTAAATGATTAAGAATTTTTAAGGTAGTAATTTTTGTGGAAAGGAGTTAGAGAAAACAAAACTATGCAGAACAAAACGTCTAACTGTGTTGTTGAGCTAAGAAAGCCACATCCAACTCCATTAAAAGCTATGCCATTTAGCCAGGTGTGGTGGCGCAAGCCTTTAATCCCAGCACTCAGGAGGCTGAGGTAGGAGGAGCATTATGAGTTCAAGACTAGTTTGGGTTACAAGGAGAGCACAAGGCCGGCCTGAGCTACATAGTGCAACCCTGCCTCAAAAAACTAGGGCTGGGAGTTTGGCTCAGTGGCTTAAGCACCTGTCTGGCAAGCATGAGGCTGTGAGTTCAATCCCCTGTGCCACCAAAAAAAAAAAAAAAAAAGCTATGGCATTTAAGTGGCCCATCAGATGTGTCCTGTGTTAGACTAAAATGGCTTTTTAAGTCCCAGTCATCATAAACGATCACACATGGGTCATTTTGGATAGGACAAGCTCTTGGGAAAAGCGGTTCTCTTTAACTAAGGTCAAAAACCTGACATCTGGAGGCTGCAGCTGGCTTCCTTAAAGTGTGATCTAGACTGTTCATATCTATGTCCACCATGTTCTTTCACATATATATATCTTGGTGCACTTAGGGGCCAAAACTGCAGAAATCGTAGAAACTAAAAGATTTTGAAAATTAATCTGAGGGTCATGTAGGGCTCCTCTCACTTTACTGGTTCTGGGCACCTCATGGGATGTAGATGGTCATGCTATTTTTTGTTTTGTTTTGCTTATTTCTCATTTTTCTTTGTGTTTTCATGAAATGCATCATGGAATGTCTTTGGCTCAACCCAGGATTTCCACCTTCCATCTAGCAGGTAATTCAGTGACTGGCTGTGTCACACAGAAGCTTTCTGAGTCTCTCCCCAATACCCATCCTACCCTGCTTACCGCATGCCTTTGCTACAGCTTCATTCTGCAGTGAGTCAATATTTTGGGAGTTGTCCTTGGCAGAAACAGCTTTGCTTCCCTTTCTTTTGCCAGGCATCTCAATATATAGTATTGAGATGCCTGGCAAAAGGAAGGGAAGCAAAGCTGGACCTCTGTGATTAAGATGTTAACTGCTAACTCATCTATTTTTAAATTTAGAGAACCCAGAACATCTGGTGACCTCAGATAACATTATAATATATAGCACCTCTCCTAATTCTTTAATCCTGTGCATCAACTGACTCAAAGCATGCAAATTGCTGTGATGCTTAACTTGCAGAAAAGTTAAACGCTTGTAACTAGCCCCTGGAAACCAAGGTTGGTTGTAATCTTCCAGTCAAATGTGGGAGGAGACATGGAAGACAGAGACTTCATTCAGCTTATACTCTTCCTATGCACCTTTCTCTGTACTTCCTTCCCCACCTTATAAAAGACCTTGATGTCTTAGTCCCCTAAGATGAAGCTTTTGGGACAAGAATCTCTCCATTTGCTCTAGGCCAGTCATTGAAAAAACTAGATTTCTTTCCCACCAGCTCCTACCTCTTGAGTATTGGGTTTTGAATGGTGAGCAAAGAGAACTGAGGTATAGCAAAAATTGTTTTTATCACCTGCAAAGTCCTTGGAATTATCAAATTTTCTGCCTTAAAATTTCAATTTCTCTGACATTTTCTCACTTAAATGTTGGGAAGGGACACTATTCTATGCTCGCTAAATATTCTTATTGCTCCACTTTAATTCTAAATTTTTCAGTATTCTAGGCTATGTTAGTTCTGCCCTATTAAGTATAAGTTGAAAGAACCCGAGTCCCTCAAAAAATGCAGTATCAAAAATCTCATCTAGAATTCTCCAAAATGTCTCTTCTACCAAATTAACTGAGGAAGCTATACACTTCCAGTGATAGAGACTTCATTAATCATCTCTGGATAACTTACCACTCAGAGATACCAAGGTGGTAATCACAAAGCATAAGTGAAAAATAAATCTCTGTTCCATTGAGTTGCTGATACATGGTGTTTATTTCTTATGGTAGTCTAGTGTTAATATAGAATATTATAAAGAAATTGATTGGACTGGGAAAATTAAACTGCAAAACTTGCAAGATGTAGTGTTACATACCTGTAATCCCAGAACTCTGAGAGGCTGAGGCAAAAGAATCAGAAGTCTGAGTCCAGACCGGGTAAGTTTGCAACTTAGAAAGACTCTCTCAATTTTTTTTAATTGAAAAAGATAAAAGGGGTTAAATCCTCCATACTGAAAAAAAAATCACAAAACTTCATTTTGCCAACTATTATAGTGTAGCTAAGTCTCAAAATGACAAAGGTAATGGAATATCTTGGGAATTAGGCAGCTCATAATGTATCTCCTTCTGGTTGGAGATTGGGGAGAGCCCATATTCTCAATATTACCTTCAATATATTTAGTACTCACATTGATAAATTCTGATTCTGCTCTAAAAGGCAAAACTTCCATACTAAACAACTGACCTTGAGTAAATTTTGAAGAATGCCTAATGTACACATAGTAGGGTTTTAAGTATTATGACTTTGCATTTTTGAAGCTGAAGATTAAGGGAGATCCAGAACATGCTCATAATCTCTGTACCTGAGACCAATCAAAGAATACTCTCTTCAATTCTTCTTCAAAGAGCTCAAGACACCCCACATCTGATATCATCCCTAGGAGTGGGAAATATAAAACATTGCCACCATTAACTCTTGGCCACTGTGATCTGTCTTTTACAGTGGTCTGCTTGCATACCATAAAGTGTGCCTCTTTTCTTATTTTTAATTGACCTTCACTAGCTCTTGGGAAAATATTTCTTTGCCAATTTTAATAAATGTAAAACCTCACTATCTCTTGTTCTTACCCTATGCAACTCTTTGCTCAGGTCAAGCAGAACCTTGAAAGAATCTCTAGAAGGAGTCCCTAGAAATCCAGAACCCAGTAACATTTTCTAGACTTAAATTCCAAGAGAAGGGAATATTTTGCTGATTTGATTTGAAAGTTATGACTCAGCACCTAGAATACCCCCTAATACAAAAGAAGCATTCAATCTACATCTATTAAATGGATGAATGAATGAATGAATGAACAAATGAACAAAATGCCCATCCTAATCTGTGAATCTTACTATTCTACTGAAAAGTATTTTCTACTTTTAAGCTTAAATGTCATGAAAAGCTGGAAGGCAACAAGATTATAGTGCTGCAAGCTAATTCTATAATTCTGATTTAAAAAATCTTTCCAGAAGGCCCTGGCACCATATGCCTGGGACTTGCCTAAGTTTGCCCTGTGCTCCAGAGGCTCTGAACTCCTCACAGCCAGACACAAGGTCTGGGTGGTGCCACACTCCGGGGTGTGCTCTGTCTAGCCTCCTGAGTCCCAGAGATTACAAACTCCACCCAGCCAGGTTCAAGGTCCAGTGACACACCCCAGAGATGTGTCTCTACTAGCCACCTGGGTTGTGGGGGTTCTGAACGCTACACAACCAGGTTCTAGACCCTGGCAACAAGCTCCACGGGTTTGACCCTGCTAACTACAGGGAGGATACAAACTTTGTCCTGCCCAGCGCCCCAGAGTAACCCCACAAAGTTCATCAGGGGAACATGCGGCCAGCCTCACAGATCACAGAACACAAATGTCCAGTGCCATAATCTGGGTGTGTGCCATGCCTAGCCACAGGGATATTGGAGGATTGAAGTTCTACCCAGCATAGTGCTCCAGTGCAATCCATCTGAAGGCTGCCTGCCCAGCCACTCAGGTCCCAGAAGAAAATGACAAAATGAAAGAGCAAGAAGCAGTCTCAATCCCCCATCCCACTGAGAACAAACTCAAGAGACACTGAAGTGGAAGACACTGGGAATCACACAACTGAACCTTCTGCAATAATATCAAATGAAGTAACGAAACAACTCCATGAAGCTATAGAGAAACTCAAATCAGAAATACTCTCAGCTAAAAATTGAAATGACATTCATTATGAAAGAAATGCTGTGAGTATCTAAAGAAGATTAAGATAAAAATAGAAGAACATAAGAAAATGATGGAAACTTTGAGTGAACAGTAGAACAAATAGAAGGCATGAAACAGACTCAAAGGGAAATTCAGGAAATGAAAAATTCCATGGAAAGTTGGCAAAACCACTTAAATAAAGCTGAAGATAGAATCTCAGACCTCGAAGACAGCATGGAAGCTTATGATCATGAAATAACACTTCTCTTAAAAATAACAAGAAACCAAGAAACAATTCAACAGCTGCAAGATGATGCCAAAAGAACTAATGTAAGATTAATTGGCATCAAGGAAAAGGAGGGGTCAATACTAATGACCTGCAAAGACAGAAATAATAACAGAAAATTTTACAAACATGGGAAGAGAATCTGGTATACAGGCAAGTGAGTCATACAGAACCCCAATTAACCATAGCCAAAATAAATCTTCACCCATATATATAATAATTAGGGTATCAGAAATACAGCATAATAACAAAATACTAAAAGCTGTCAGAGAAAAGAAACAGATCACCTATGAAGGAAAGCCTATCAGACTCACAGCAGATTTCTCAACATGAACATTTAAGTTAAGAAGAGCTTGGAGTGAAGTATTTCAAATCCTGAAAGAAAACACCTTTCAAACCAGATTGATGTATCCTGCAAAACAATCTTTAAAAATTGGTGGAGAACTAAGATACTCCCATGACAAAGAACAACTGAAGAAATTTATGGCCACTACAAAGAATACTGAAAGACACTCTAGAAAGAGACAAAGATAGCCACAACCTTAAGAACAGCAACAAAACGAAACCACTAAGCAGGGCAAATAATTAAACAGAAAATACAGAAAACCAACAAGAGAAAGATATCATTACACAGATGAGTCAGTACATATCAGTTTTATCAATCAGTGTAAATGGTTTCAACTAACCAATAAAAAGAAATAGACTAGCAGAGTGGGTTAAGAAACAAAATCCAACAATATGCTGTGTACAACAAACACATTTCACTCAAAGGGAAATTCACAGACTAAAAATCAAAGGCTAGAAAATAATACTCCATGCAACAGGAACCCAGAAAAAAGCAGGGGTAACTATTATATTTGTAGACAATGCAAACTTCAAACTGAAAATGATCAAAAGAGATAAAGAAGGTCACTACATACTTGTTGGGGGAAAACTTCAAGAGGAAGACATTACAATCATAAATATATATGCACCAAATATGGGGAGCACCCAACTATGTAAGACAATTCTTAATACATATGAAAAACCAAATAAACAATAATATAGTTATAACAGGGGACCTTAACACCCCAATGTCACAGAGAGATAGATCAACCAAACAAAAAATCAGCAAAGAAATAACAGAACTGCATCAAACTTATGAACAAATGGACCTAGTAGATGTGTTCCAAGTGTTCCACCCATCAACATCAGAATACACATTCTTCTCAGCTGCACATGGGTCATTCTCTAAAATAGATCATATACTGGTCCACAAAACAAGCTTAAGTAAATGCAAAGGAGGTGAAATAATACTATGTATATTATCTGAACATAGTGCAGTAAAATTGGAAATGAATGACAAAAAAAAAAACAGAAGAACCACATAAACACATGGAAATTAAATAATACTCTCCAAAACAATCAATGGGTCACATAAAAAATTAAAGATGAAATTAAACAATATCTAAAATTGAATAAAAATGCAAATGCAAATTACTGGAACCTGTGGGACACAATGAAAGCAGTCGTCAGAGGGAAATTTATAACACTAAATTCCCACATCAGACAAATGGAAAGATCACACATAAACAACCAAATAATTTACCTCAAACTTCTAAAAAAAGAAGGGCAAATTAAGTCCAAAGCCCAAAGAAGGGAGGAAATTATCAAGATCAGAGCCTAAATTAATGCAATTGAAATTAAGAAAACAATACAAAGAATTAATGAATTGAAGCATTGGTTCTTTGAAAGAGCAAATAAAATTGGTAAACCCCTAGCCAACCCTATCAAAGAGAGGAAAGAAAAAACTCAGAATCATGCAATAAGAAATGAAAAGGGTGAAATCACTACAGACCCAGTGGAAATACAGAAGATCATCAACACCTACTTCAAAAACCTTTACTCACATAGATTTGATAATACAGAAGAAATGGACAGATTCCTAGAAACATATGAATTACCAAAGCTAAATTAAGAAGGTGTAAAAATGCTG
The DNA here is from genome assembly GCA_004363535.1 of Dasyprocta punctata. Lineage (NCBI taxonomy): Eukaryota > Metazoa > Chordata > Mammalia > Rodentia > Dasyproctidae > Dasyprocta > Dasyprocta punctata. Next base: position 3,806 of record RJWM01038300.1, on the reverse strand, counting down.
AATAACCCAATTTAAGCTAATAAAATTGAGAATGTAATTAGAACCTTACCAACAAAGAAAAGGTCAGGTCCTGATGGATTCACTGCTGAATTCTTCAAGAAATTTAGGGAAGACTTAATGCCAACACTCATCAAACTCTTCAATGAAATTGAAAGGGAAGTAAGTCTCCCTAACTTATTCTTGGAAACAAGTATTATCCTCATACCAAAACCAGAGAAAGATCCAAGCAAAAAAGAAAATTACAGGCCAATCTCCCTAATGAACATAGACACAAAAATCCTCAATAAAATACTGGCAAATAGAATACAGCAAGTTATCAGGAAGACTATGAACCATGATCAAGTGAGATTCATTCCAGGAATGCAGGGATGGTGTTCAACATATGCAAATCAATAAATGTAATACTCATATCAACCGGAACAAGGACAAAAACCACATGATCATCTCAATAGATGCAGAAAAAGCTGTCGACAAAATCCAACACCGATTCACGATAAAAACCCTACAGAAAATTGGAATACATGGTGGTCTCTACCTCAACCTGATAAAAGCCATATATCTTAAACCAACAGCCAACATCTTACTAAATGGACAAAAACTGAAAACTTTCAACCTAAAATCAGGAACAAGACAAGGATGTCCATCGTCATCACTCCTATTCAGTATAGTTCTGGAAATATTAGCCAGAGCAAATAGACAAGAGAAAGAAATAAAGGGAATAAGGGTAAAAAAGGAAGAAGTAAAATTATCACTCTTGCAGATGATACGATATTCTACATAGAAGACCCCCAAAAATCCATTAAAAGACTTCTAGATGTAATAACCAAATTTAGTAATGTTGTTGGATGCAAGGTCAACACTCAAAAATCAATAGCATTCCTTTACATAAACAACAAAGTCACTGACAGAGAAATAAAGGAAACCACACCCTTCACTATAACATCCAAAAAAAATGAAATACTTAGGAATCAATCTAACAAAGGAAGTAAAACATCTATACAGTGAAAATTACATTACTGTGAAAAAGAAAATCGAAGAAGATTTCACAAAATGGAAAGATATTTCCTGTTCATGGATAGGAAGAATAAACATCGTGAAAATGGCCATTCTCCCAAAATTGTTATACAGATTTAATGCAATCCCAATCAAAATACCACTTGCCTACCTCACAGAGCTAGAGAAATCATCCCTAAATTTCATCTGGAACCAGAAGAGAACTAGAATAGCAAAGGCAATTCTGGTCAACAAATGTAAGGCAGGAGGCATCAACAATCCCTGACTTTAAACTATACTACAAAGCTACTGTGATAAAATCAGCATGGTACTGGAATCAAAACAGACCTGATGATCAATGGAATAGGTTAGAAGATACAGCCACAACTATAAACACACTTAGCCACCTCATCTTTGACAAAGGGACCAAACGTGTACATTGGAAGAAAGATAGTCTCTTTAACAAATGGTGCTGGGAAAACTGGCTTTCTATATGCTGTCAACTAAAACTAGATCCATGTCTATCACCATGCACTAAAATAAAGTCAAACTGGATCAAAGACATGAATATTAAAACAGAGGCACTAAACTTGCTAGAAGACAAAGTAAAAATCTTGATGACATAGGAGTAGGCAGAGAGTTCATGAAGAAAAATCAAATTGCATGGGAAACACTTCCCAGAATCAACAACTGGGATCTCTTCTTACTAAAATGGTTTTGCATGTCAAAGGAAATCTCCAACAGAGTGAAAAGAAAACCCGCGAACTGGGAAAATATCTTAGCCAACTGTCCATCAGACAAAGGATTTCTATCTAAAACATATAAAGAATTAAAAGAAATCAGGCCCTTAAAATTCAAGGACCCAATCCAAAAATGGACATCTGTGATGAATACACACTTCTCAGAGAAAGAAATACAAATGACAAATAAATATGTGAAAAAATGTTCAACATCAATGTTTATTCAGGAAATACAAATTAAAACAACACTGAGATTCCATCTCACTCCAGAAAGAATGGCCAAGATTAAAAAATCAACCAACAACAAATGCTAGAGGGGTTGTGGGGAAAAGGAACTCTTCTCCCCTGTTGGTGGGAGTGTAGACTGGTGCAACCACTGTGGAATTCAGTGTGGAGATTCCTAAAGAAGCTAGGATTAGAGATCCCATTTGACCCAGGTATCCCGCTTCTAGGCATTTTCCAAGAAGAATTGAAATCATCATACCACAGTGATATTTGTGCATCCATCTTTATAGCAACCCAAACTGTAATGGCCAAATCTTGGAAACAGCCCAAGTGCCCATCAATCAAGGAATGGATAAAAAAAGATGTGGCATTTTCATACAATGGTATACTAGTCAGCTCTCAAGAAAGATTGTATTGAGACTTTTATAAGTAAATGGACACGAGTTGAGGTCATACTCATTGGTGAGATAAATCAAACCCACCTGTGTAAATACCACATTGTGTCCCTAGTGTAAGGAACTGAAAAAGTATATATGACCCAAAATCTAAAATAAATACTATGTAAGAGTATAAAACTGCTCAAAGATCAAAAGTAATTGGGAAAGGGAAAGGAGGAAAAAAGGAAAGGAAAAGGAAAAAGGCATAAATCTGTATATACGTATATGTAAGGTAACTAAAATGACTATATTGCTGAATGTATTAGTTATTGAGAAAGATCGGTTAATACTCATATTATTAGAACAATTTTGCATGTCTATATCTGTTAATGCAAACAACCTTGTTGAAGGTAATGATATACAATATTGCAACCATTGTCAAGCTCCTAACATCTTGTTTTGTAAACCTATAATGTTACTGTTGTGGATTTGCTGTTGTTGTTTGTTTTTCTCTTTTGCTTTTTGTCTTTCTTATATGTGTCTTTTTTTCTCTCAAATAAAAAAAAATCTTTCCAGTTATATGCCCTTTTAATGTCATGTACTAAATTGGTAATACTAAGCCGGGCGTGGTGGCGCACGCCTTTAATCCCAGCACTCGGGAGGCTGAGGTAGGCAGAGCGTTGTGAGTTCGAGGCCGGCTTGGGCTACAACGCGAGTGCAAGGCTGGCCTGAGCTACATAGTGCGACCCTGCCTCAAAAAACCAGGGCCGGGAGTTTGGCTCAGTGCCTTAAGCGCCTGCCCTGGCAAGCGCGAGGTTGTGAGTTCAATCCCCGGTGCTGCAAAAAATAAATAAATAAATAAATAAATAAATTGGTAATACTTATCTTCTATTCTGTGATTTATACTAGAAAAGTTGTGTATAATAGTTATATTTATAAGTGGACTAGTCAACTTTCCTCACCATGGCTAAAAGCAGGAGAGATTTAATTTGGCTTGCAGTTTGGAGATTTGATTTCATGCTCTCAGGCAAGACCATCATGATGGAAGGGTATTGCACAACAAAGATGTTGAATTCATGTTGGCTGAGAAGCAGGTGTGTGTGTGGGGGGGGGTCAACACAGAGGAGAAAGGACAAAAGAAAAGACATAAACTTCAAAGCCAAGTTACCTTGACCCACCCATATACAGCAAGTAGTGTGCTGGTAGGACCTCTAAGCCAATCAATTTGACTCTCCACCCTAAGTGACACATTCCACTGCTCATCAAATTTATATCCAAATATATATCATTTAAATCATACTTTATCACCACATAACGACCTAGCAATTTCTTAAACCACATAACATAAGAGAAGTATTGTGAGTACAACCAGAAGTGCAACAATCCTTCACTCAGACCACAACAGTGGTCAGGGATTTACCGCAGCATCACAAGCACCTGCCTGGCAAGCGTGAAGTTGCAAGTTCAATCC
>RJWM01038299.1:0-16828 GCA_004363535.1 Dasyprocta punctata | reverse complement strand
CACAGTCCGAGCAGCGAAAAGGAGGGAGGAGGAGGGAAGCAAAGGGACTTTCGTAAAATATTTTCTGGGTCACAATATCTCAACTCTTGTGCTAGGTGTTGGTAGCACAAGAGTGAACAGAATAGATAACTGTGCTTGTATTTCTTTCATAGCAACAACGAGGAGTCTCACTTTCAGTCTCTGAACCCTCGGCAAATCCTGCCGGTCCGCGGAGGCGCACGGCCAGAGTCCCATCACCGCTCACCGCCTGCTTTGCTCTTCAGGGCAGAGCCACCGCCCTCTCCCCTGGGCTTCCTTGGGGGCCTCCCCTGGTCTCTCAGCAGTGCCCTCGCCAGTGTGAGGCAGCAGGAGAGGACGGTTCCTGACTGCTGTGGCTCCACCTCCTGGGGTTCCTGTCTCACTTAGAGTAAAAGCCAGGGAAGCCCAGCAGCTTCCGGCCCCCTGGTCCAAGTCTCCCTTCCCCGCTTATTGTCTTTCCCATCTGGGCCCTTCCTGCCCCATCACTCTGAGCAGTTGCCTTGTCTCAGCCCTGCCCCAGGACCTTTGCATCACTCCTCTTTGCCAGGAAAAGTCTTCTCCTTAACACCCGCTGCTGTCCTGTCTTCAGGTCTCTGTTCCTGTCACCTCCAGAGAGAGGGCTTTGCTGGCCACTCCACCCCCTGCTGTTCATTTCACCCACTTCTCCCCTCCCCCACATCAGCTCCATCCAGACACTCAGGCCAGAAGTCCTCACTAAGCATTTTCAAAAAAAGAGGCCCCCCGCTTTTTTTGAGGCAGGGTTTCACTGTGCAGTTCAGGCTGGTCTTGAATTCACTTTATAGCCCAGGATGGCCTTGAACTTGCAGTGATCCTCCTGCCTCAGCCTCCCGAGTGCTGGACTCACAGGCCTGTGCCACCATGCCTGGTCTGAGATCTTTCTTTCTGTGCAATGGAACTTAACTGATAGCTGTCTCTTGCCCATACCATGTGAATGGGCCACAGTCTCCCAAGCCCGAGCGTCGCGAGTGGGTGCTATTATTCGGTAGCGGGTCGCAGCCGTGTTTCTCCGGGAGCCTCCACACAGAGCAGGCGCTGCCCTGCTGGCTTCTCCATCTCCACCTTCTACCTGAGCTTAGCGCGGGGCTGGCGGAACTGCTCAGATGTGTCCGGTACTCCAAGGTCACCCATGGCCCATGTCTTACCCACAGACACCAGGACGCCCCGCACCAGGCTTCCCGACCACGTCGCAGTGACATCCACAGCCGTGACTCCCCGCGGGGCGTCCTGTGTCCCCACCCATTCCACCCCGCAGCACCTTCCCGCTCTGAAAGCCAAACGTGTCCCGACACTGCGGGGCCCCTGGGGACGGTCACCCAGCTGACGGCACTGCTCTGCGGCACAGCGGCCCCACTCGCGACGTGGCCGTGGGTGGAGGCGGTCGGGTTGGTCCCTTTGGGGCGTCTCCAGCTCACTCGGCCCCCGCCAGCTCTCAGGGCCCCATGTCCAGGGCAGTCTTGGGTCACAGCAAGGGGACAGTCAGGTTCCAGCTATACAGCTGTCTGCAAAGTAGCCGCACCATGGCACGCTTCACGCGGAGAGAAATCGTCCCCAGGTCAGCAAGCAAGTCCTGACCCCACCCCCATCCCCACCCCGCTATTCCCAGGGGGCAGATTCCCACTTCAACCGCGCGACCGCCCGGGCCCAGGACAGCAGCCGGTCTCTTCCTCCTCCAGGGTCCGCACGGTCAGTCACCCACACCATTCACCCTCCACTTGGCGCACAGCGACCCGCCCCACCCGGCCACCTACATTTTCCAGGAAAGGACTCTGATTGGTTCTGCTTGAACCACAAGCACATCTCTGACCAATCATAAGTCCACAAAGTAAAGTGCTCCGATTGGTCTGACCTGAGTCACGTGCCATGGGCTGTGACGAATGCGGGGTGGGGCTGGCAGCTAAATACGCTAAGTGGCTGCTTAGCTCTGACTGAGCTATGGGGTCAGGTTGGAATGAGGCCTCCTTCTGGAGCATGCAACATCGCTGTAAAATAGACGGTCTATTTTAAAATAAATATCTGGAAAAAATAATAATTTAATGGTTTTTTAACTATATCAATGTCCGTATCCAGGTTGCTATATTGTACTGAAATTCTGTGAAGTGTCACCATTGGGGAAACTGGGCAAAACAGTCAAGGGAACAATGTACACCATTTCTGCAACTGTTCTTGAGTCTGCAATTATAATAAAAATTTCTATTAAAAAAGTGGGAAAACCCCCAATTTAATATTCATAATCCTGTGAGGAAGAGTTTATTCTTACTTGGAAGATGAGGAAACCGAGGTTCAGAAAACTAAAAAAAACAAAAAACAAAAAAAAAAGGTCTTGACAGTAGCCAAGCCCAGTTCTAACCCCCAAAGCCCGACCCCCTAATTGCAGAGCTTTGATTCCATCTGGCTATTTCAAGTTGCCTAGCAACCATTCCTAGATAGCATGCAATATCAGCCTGGTTGCTGGACTGGGTGATGCCGACTGCTCAGGGCTAAGGGTCCTGTGGTAGGAGGCACCTGGCACAGGAGTGGGTGGGGTGAGCAGGACACCAAGAGGAATCAAATCAACGAGGAGCCGAAGCCAGCGAAGTCCGCATTACCCAGCAAGGGCTGGACGGAGGGTACCACAGGTTTGGTGCAGAGCTGCGGGCGGCAGCAGCTGCTGTTGAAGTTGGCACCGCAATGCAAAAGATAGAGAGGAGAGTGGCCTGGTCCGGGGGAGCCACAGGAAACAGAATTCTGCCCCCTCGGTGGAACATGTCAGACACTGGGGGGAGGGGGTTTGGAGCTGGGCCCCACGGGGTGCCAGGTTCCCTGGGCTCTAGAGCAGCTGTTGAACTCATGTAAGCATTTAAAAGGGGACAGAGCTTGGCTGTCTGTCAGCAAGTAAATAGTTGTCAAGTCTTCCGTTCTGAAAGGACTGGCTCCTTGTGATTTGTGTAAGTTTTGGAACTGAATGGAGGCCACACACGCGGAGAACCGGGTCTCTCTGCAGCAGGAGTGGACCAGGGTTCCAGAGACACAAAGCTTTCCAGGGAGAAGGAACCCCAAAAGCCAAGGCGATTTGGGATCAATGAGCACGAGGAAGGAAGGACAAGTGTGTCCTGCACATAACACGCATCTTTCCTCGAGAATCACGGAAATCTCAGAATGAAGATTTGACACTTGGATGCTCTTAGGCTAGAGAGCAGTTTGCTTCCAATTCCTGCATTCCTTCCCCAACTTCTGGGTATTTATCACTGAGCGCCTTCTCTTCTGGGACTGTCTCCAACAACTTAATCTTCCCTGAATTAGACTTTGGGTACCAACTCAGCCGATAAAGTGAAAAAGTTCAGTGGGCAACGTCACCTGGTTTGATGCATTTGCTCCCCTCTGTGACACTAGCCAGGATTGGGGGACAGTGACATTGCTGCTGCAGAAGATGGGGGGCCTGGGGCTGGCACCTGTGTGAGGTACACCAGCTGGAACCCACTGTTCAGATGGCTGTTTGGTAGGATCTGGGAGAATTTAAAATAAGCTTGCACTGCAAACCGAGTGTTCCCGTTTCAGGACTCACAGCACGGAGATACACGGAATGCCCAGCCAAGGTGGGGACGCAGGGAGCGCCTTCCCTCGCCTTCTGATACTTGAGAAAATGACCTCCATTACCCCTCATCAGCTAAAAAGTGATTATACCTCCCAACAATGGAATACTGTGTGGTTGTTTAAAAATCAAGCAGGGCGGCAGCACCAGCCTGTCAGGCCAGCTTTCTAGGAGGCAGGAGCAGGAAGATCAAAAATTAGAGGCCTGCCTGTCTGAGAGACAGACTGTCTTCAAAGGAACTGAGGGGATAGCTGATCATGCCCTAGGTTCCGTCCATAGTAGTGTTCTTCAAAAGAAAGAGAGAAAAAAAAATCAGGCACCCTTAGCCAGGTGATGGAGCGCCAGGTCTGTGTGCACAGCAGTGAGTCACGTGGGTAGCACGTAGTTCTGGCGTGAGGTGACGGATACGTGACCTTCTCCCTCCTCTACAACCACTGGGTGCATGAGAAGGACGGGAGCAATTGCCAGTGCGGGAGTGTCCCACAGTGCACCCCCCAGCCCCATCTAAACTGCCCAGGCCCTCAAAATGTGGGCACTGGACACGACCTTGGAAGAAGACGGGGTCTCAGGTATGCGTTAGGTGGGGAGCAGGGGGCCCGACTCTGGTTAGAGACACCCATCTCGGTTCCTTCGTCGCAGCACATGCACCACGTTAACGTGGGTTGTGAATGACGATAGGAATTGGGTGTGGGGTACGTGGGAATTCTGTGTACTTTCTGCAAATCAAAAACAGTTCTGACAAATAAAAGTCCATTAAAGAAGAGGTCCAAGTTAACGATGAATGTGGAGGTTGCTCAAGATGTTTTATGGGACCAAAAAAAAAAAGATCTCACTTCTGTAAACAGTTGTGTCTGTATGGACAGAGATTGAGACGATGCTCAGCTTCCTCCATAAGTGTTATCATGAGGGTCTGGCATAAAACAACTTGTAGGGGGGACTCTTTTATAGTTCTGTATGATTTTAAATTTTTTACTATGCATACCCAAGACTTTCACAATGCAATTTTTTAGGGGGTACCAGGAATCAAACTCAGGACCTTGCACTTGCCAGGCAGCACAATGCAAATTTTTAATAAAAATATCACATACACACACACAACACACATGCACACACAGAGCGAAAGTAGTTCCCTGAGGGGCAGGAGAAGGCGAACACATGCTCTCCATCCGGGCCAAGTTCATTTTGCCTAAGCAGGTCTTGAATGGACTTCCCTCGATTCCCAACTTGGGGACAACAATGTAGGAAAAGTAGAATCATTTCCAGGTTTCTGGACACCTTGAGCTGGTGTTATTTCCAGAAAGTTTGTGTATGTGTGTTTGTTTGTAGTGGGGTCTTACTATGTAGCCCAGACTAGTTCTCAACTTACTTTGTAGCCCAGACTGGTCTCAAACTTTGAATCTTCCTGCCTCAGCTTCCTGAATGCTGGGACCACAGGTGTCACCACCACGTGCAGCCTAAAAAGTTTGATTTTGACCAGCATCTGCGGACTGCGTTCCTACCCTGGGTGGTTTGCCTCGTGGTGACTGTTGTATCCTAGATGCATTTGGGAAGGACTCCCGTGCATGTCCTCATTTGTCTTGAAAAGAATCCTTCAAAGTAGGTTATGTCACCACCACAAGAGGGACCTGGAGAGAGAAGGTCACTTGTTACACAGGTGGTGAGCAAAGGTCCCAGCTCAGTCCAGAGACGTCAGCCCTGGGAGCCCGGGTCACTGGTCCCCAAAGCTCCAAGTCAGCTGCTGGCCCAGGCCTTCGACATATGCCGTGCAGTTGTTTCTGGTCCCAAGTCTCCCCTGAAAACGAGGTCACTGCTCAGCAAGATGGTTCCAATGAGCTTGACTCTCTGCAACCGCTGTTTATATTTCCGGTGGAATATTTCAGTCCCGTAACCAGGTACATGTGGAATTTTGGTAACAATCAAAAAGTCCCCGGGTTCATGAGACTCAACATATGGTTGGCTAAGGCTGCTCCGTATGGAAAGTGTGTGTTCGTCATTGGTGTTTACATTTTCCTATTTATTTTAACTGAAATCCCTTCAAAATACAAATCTACTAGGTTCCCTGGAGCTCTTTCCGATGCGCGGGGGTATGCTGAGCACAATTCACTCTTGGGGGACAGAAGTTCGTGCCGGGGTGGGTTAGACAGGCGGCTGCTGGGAAGGCCAGGGACCTTTCCCCCTGTGTGACCCGATGGCCTGCAGGAGGGGACCCCGTGACCAAAAGACGGCTAATGGGAGTCCCACAGGCTGTCAAACCACACGGAGAGATTCTTTCAGGGGCTGCGCTGTGGGCCTCACTTCCGTTTTGCCTTTTACTTCTTCTTCCTCTTCCTCCTCACCTTCCTCTTCCTCTTGTCTATGGTACTGAGCACAGAATCCACGGCTTTTGCACTGAATTATATCTGCAGCACCCAATGATGATGATGATGATGATGATGATGACGATTTTGAGACAGAATTCTCTCTCAGTCACTTAATTGTCCACATGGGGCTTCACCCTGTGATCCTTCTGCCTCAGCCTCCCAGAGCGCTAGGATGACAGTGTGTGTCACCACTTGTGGCTTCTCTTTTACCTATGTGCATGAGGCTGTCCTTTGAAGTCCCCTTGCATGTCAGAGGGTGGGATTTGTGGTAGGAGGAAAGTTTCCACAGTGACACTCGCCTCCCAGAGTGCCTCTGGTGGCTGAGGCTGAGGACTTTCCAGTGCGACAGCGTTGCCTGGTACCCAGCGCCCGTTCCTTCCTGGGCTCCTGTAAAATGCCACATGACTCCAGCGCACGGGACTGGAAGCTTATTCCCTGACAAAGACCTAAATGCGCATCAAACCCATTTCTGGGAGGTGTTTTCTTTCCTTCCCTTTTCTTCTTCCATTTTTATTGTTCAACTTCATCTGGTGCAAAGGTTTGTAGCAAAGAAGTAATTTGGAGCATTGTGGCATTTCCTTCCTTAATTAATCCCAACTGGGGCCGGGGCTGGAGAAGGCACCGGCAGTGATGGCTTCGTCTCCGCGCAGCCTCTTCCTGCTCCCTCTGTAAACACTAGACAGGCCCCGTGCGGCAGCCGCTTCTGGTTTGAATTAAGGCTCGGGCTCAGGAGCAACCCAGCTGTGCCTTCCTGTAAGCTCTGTCCGTTTTCCAAAGCTTGTTAACATGCTAATATAAAAGGAAATAGGACAAACTTCAAGGAATTTACAACTGGTCTTAAACTTCAAAGACCAAAGCTTCATCTATGTAACACACACACACACACACAAACACACACACACCCCACCACCACCACCAAAATCCCTCCATCCCTCCCCTCCTCAGACACAGCCCAACACAAAACAAAATAATAACAACAACAACAACAACAAAGACCCTGGAACTAATAAAAGTTCCTTTAGCAAACCAGGGACTGCTCCGTCACTTTGAGATGCTGTGACCACAATCCCTGATGTTGCAGGCCTGGTTACAACACAAGGTTTTTGTGGATTGTGAAATAGGAGCCACATGAGAAGGTCCGATGGGAGATGTGATAAGTTATTTCTCCAGCGTCCTCGAGAGAGAGACTCTGACCCAGCCTGAAAGGTCGGCTGCCCCGTCCTCTTGCGAGGCAGAGCTGGCCAGGCGGTTTGGGTGCCAAGGGAGGGCCCGCCTCTGCTCATCCCCCTCCTGCCCCCTCCCCTGAGCAGCCCAGCCCAGACAAGGCTGAGCACATCCGCTGAGTGCTGACGACAGAGCCTGGTGATGCATGCGGGCGGGAGAAGCCGGGGCACGTCCCCCAGCAGAAGGTGATTCATCTACACAGCCGTCTCTTGGAGATTTCAACAACAAATAAAAAAGCACGACTTAAAAAAAAAATGTTTTTTCCCGTTTAATGTTTCCTTTCTCCAGTGCAGATCAGCAGGTCATACTTAGCCTGGCTGAGTATAGATGCCAAAACTCAGTTCAAAGATTTGCATTAACTTCCTCTGAGCCTTTCCAAATTGGAACCCAATAATGAAACTACAGGTCCCATTCCCCATGAGGTTAATGGCTGAGGCCTGGGACTCCGCATTCCTGTGTACCTCGTCAGCTATTAACGGTGGGCAGAGTTCACAGCAAATGTGGGTCGGCTTAGGTCATCCAGGAATCCCCCCTCGGCCGGCAGCTGCGGGCACATCTCCAGTGGGAAAGCTATGGGGAGGCACCAGGTCACTTTGGGCAGGACAGTGCCTGGGTGTGGGGGTCACCAGTATACTGCACGATGCTCAGCCGCCACCCAGTGGGTACCAGTAGCCTCCCCGCCACCTCGTGACATCAGAAAAAAACATGTTCCAACCCCGCTGGCTGTCCCCTGGGAGTAGGGGTGACAAACACTGCCAAAATGCAGGAGGCCCAGTTAAATTTTAATTGCAGAGGAGCAAAGACTAATTTTTATAGCATAACGTATGCATACTTATAATGACACATTTTTAATTAAATTTTAAATCCAACTGGACACCCCCCACAGCCATTTGCTAACTGGGACGCTCATTCGCCGTTGAAGACCTCATTTTCCCCATTCTAGGCCGTATTATCTCAGAGAAGCCATCTGAACTCCTCGAGTCTCCCTTCTTTTGTGCCTGTCCCCATCTCACTGGCGAGGGGACCCGGTGAGATCGAGCGTGGACACCGAGCCCCAGCCGCGCCGATCTTCCGCGCCTCGCCAGCCGAGCGCAAGCTTCCCGGCTCTTGGCCAATCAGAGAACCCGCCGCACCTAGCACAGCGATTGGCTCAGGGAGGCCATGTGACCGGGCCACAGCCAATGGGAGGCGATTTGGGGCTTTGTTGGGGGGACTTCTGTCGCGGTCCTGAGCCCTGCGAGAGCCTGGGGCCAAGCAAAGCGGAGCCGCGGGGTGAGCAGCCGGGCCTGGGTCTTCCCAGCGGAGCTGCGCCCGCAGCCATCGCACCGCGGGCCTTCGGCTAAGCCCGCACTTTCTCTCTTTCCCTGCGGAGCAGCGCCGAGGTCTCTGCCCCAGCCTACTGTCCCGGTGTGTCGCGGTCTTACGCGCAGGTTCAGCTGCTGCCCGTGTCCCCTGGCTGTCGCCGCTGTCACCTCCTCTTCCACAGAGCCGCGTGTCTTCAAGTGCGGGGAGGCCAGCCCGCCTCTTCTGGCTGCGGTCCGGGTTCCCCGGGAGCTCGGCTCAGCATTAACAAGTTAGGGAGCGGACAGATACACAGCTGGATGGACAGATGGACAGCGTGTTGTGGGAGGCAAAGAAAAACCCTACCCCAGCTCCTCCTCCTTAGGTTTTGCTTCGTTGTGTTTTGAGACCGGGTCTCACTGTGTTGCCCAGGCTTAAGCAACCCTCCTGCCTCTGTCTCCCGAGTACCTGGGAGTACCAGGCCCGTACCGCTGTGCCTGTCTCGAGATATGAGTGATGCCAGCGGCCACTCCCTCTTTTCTGTCCCTGCTCTCCTGCTTCTTGCGACCCAGGAGCCTTGACCCCTTGCCCAGTGTCCCTCGGTTACCTCCGGAGGCTGGCTGACACCCCCTCTCAGCATCGGGGCTCCGGGGCAGTGCCGCCTCCCTAGGAGGCCTCCTCCTCCCTCTGCAGACTCTTCCTTTAATGTCCCCTGCTTTACATCCTCACAGCGACTGTCACTGTCCTAAAGGACCTCTTGCCTGTGAACCCGGTGGAGATAGGATCCTGATCCTCCTTCCCTGCCATGTGGCCAACCCCTGGAAGTGTCATCAGTACAGCTCTCCAGTGAATGAGTCGTGTGCACGTCTGGCTCCCCTTACCACACTGGGTCCCTGCAGGGGAGGGGCCACGTCTTACCTGTTTGGACTGCGGGGTCCAGCTCAGTGCTAGACAGCCGGTGAGGCTTCCCTGAGTGGGTGCAGAATGAAGGAACAAGGAAGCCCGGGCGGTGGAAGGTGGCTGTGAGCACCATCGCTCAGCCTCCTCTGGCACTGCTGCCTCTGCCCAAGTGGCCTCCTGTCTCGGCCGGCAGGATGGAGCCTCAGGCCACTGTTCTCTGATGCAAGGCTTCCCAGAGCTCGCCTGTAAGCAGCTGCAGGGCGGTGGGGGGACCCCAACACCACCCTCTTGGGGTGATATGAGCGTTAAGTAAAGCAAAACACAGCACGCACATAGAACTGTCCAGCCCCCTGGCCACGGATTCGGATTCATGTGTTTTTCTGTTTACTCACAACTATCTTCCTATCAGTTCAGAGAGGGGAGCCTCCAGAGTCCTGCAGCCCCTCCACATTCCCACAGCAAATCCCGGAGGAGCGGTCACCGCCTCCCCACACCACCTCTCCGGGTTTCTGCACAACCCCACCCCAAGCAAACCTTTTGGGGCTTTTTTTCCCTGGGTGGGCACATTTTATTTTAAACAGAAGAAAATGACAAAGTCGCTCATGCACGGAGCTGAGCTGTTTTTCACACCGCTCAGCCTCTGACAGGCTGTTAGAGAAGTTGGGAGGGCAGGTGCTGCTGTTAGACTTTTGTTATTCGGCGCTAATTAGAAGCAAGCTGAGCGGAGAGGGTGTGGCTTCCACTGGCGCTCATTGTCTCTGCTGGAACCCAAGCACATCCGGATCCCCAAGTCCTCTGCCTCCCCACACTGCTTCTCCAGCAAAATATAATGCTTTGTGCTTAAGCAATTAAACTTACCTGCTCCATCTAATAACACAGATGGGTTACGATTATTAGGAGATCCATTTTTAAACATTTCTGTGGCTGTATTCAAAGGTATCTGTTTGCACTTTCTGTAGCGATGCCAGTGATGGTGCCCAGGGAAGGTGGCTTTGACCCCAGAAAAGCACGGTGAGGAGTTTCCAAGGCAAGAGCTTAACAGAGAGGCCTGGAAAGGCCGCGGGGCAGTGACGCACGCTGGTGATGCTTGCTGTGTGCACCACCCGCATCGTAGCAAAGCACTGCTAAGTCAGACACGGCTGTGTTTTGTGGAAGCCCCCAACAGCCCGGGAGTGTCCCCGTTTCTACAGAGGAGGAAAATGGGGCTCGGTGTGCTAAGTTACCTGCCAGATGTCCCACCACAGAGAAATTCAGGTTCCCGGTTTTGGGCTGTGACGCCAGGCCGTGGAGCTCTGGGGGCATTACTGTCACCTCCCTGTACAGGAGAAGCAGCTGGGACTCGGGAGGAGGGTTCCACCCTGTGGGAGGCCGTGAGGTGGGCAGGGGTGGAGGCTCCAGGCTCCAGAAGGAACAGGCAGGGAGACCAGGAGGCCGGGGGTGATCAGGAGGTCTCAGCCAGGGGGTCTGGCCCCACCTGCCAGCTGGGTGACCTCGGGCTCATGACTTAACGTCTGTGTGCCCCGATTTTCTCATCAGTACAACGGGGATCGAGGATCATAACTGTTCCTTCCTCATGTGGCCTCACCTTGGCCCCAGGGTGCCTGCGCTGCTCCCCACCGCCTCGCTGCCTCATCCCCACTTTGGTTCCTCCAGCACAGAGCCAGCTGGTGGGGAGCAAGTTCCTCAGAGTCCGGGTGGTGTGCACTGCTCTGCCCTGAGTCCTGAGGCTGGTGTCCTCAACATCCGAGGGGTCCACATTCCCCCAGCCACCCACTGTGGATTGAAAATCCTTGAAAAGAAACTGTGTAATGAATACAAAAGACTTTCCCCCTTTGTCGTTATTCCCTAAACAATGCCTCGTAACAACTACGGGTATTTACACAGCGTTTGCACTGCGCCAGGTGTGACAAGATGTGAAGTCTACAGGAGGGTGTGTGCGGGCCTTATGCAAACACCACACCGTTTCACTGAGGGACTCCTGCATTCTGGCATCTTGGTGTCCACAGGGTCCTGGAACCTGTCCCCTACAGTATAAGGGACGACTGTACTGGATTTCACTGTTTTGCTTGCCATACCAGGAACAGGACAGTGGCCCTGTCAGGGTCCCGAGACATCTGTGCAGCCAGGTGGGGATTTGGGATGAGATCTAGTTCAGCGTCCTCAGTGCTGCTGGGCAGGGGCCGTGATCCTTCCCTGTGCCTCGTGGAAGCCAGTGAATTAACCAGGAATGGGGGAGGACAGACTTTGTGTTTGCAAAGCTGGGTGTGGCACAGATGTGATGCGAATAACCCAGAAAGCACCCGCTGCATGCCAGGAGGTCACTGAGGCACCAGGGGCCATATCAGAAACTCAGGACCTCGTCTCTGCCTCCAGGCCCAAAAGGGACTGGGGCGGGGGGAGCACTTGGTAGGGCCACAGGCAAAATACAGGACGTACTCCTCCTGCCAAGTTGTTCGTTGTTTACCTGAAACCCACACTGCAGGGCGGCCTGCGTTTTATCTGCCAACTCTGGCTCCTGCGTGGAGTTCCCACGGACACCCGCACGGGAGCTAGATGACCAGGCTCGCCGGCCTCTGCTTCTGCACACTGACTGTGGCCGGGGCAGCGGCGAGCCCCTGCTGGTGGGGAACTGCTGACTGTGCAAAGGGAGCAGCCTCCCTGTCCCGCTCCGCCGCGTCCAGGCTCGGGTGCTGAGGGTGGCACAAGTCCTTGATGTCACAGAGGAAGAGAACTGGGGACTGTGCTAGCAGCCAGATAAAGGGGAGAAAGGAAGCGACGTGCAGGACTTCATGATCAAGGAGGAGAAAGAGAAACCTCCTTGGAGAAGGAGAAGAGCCAGCAGCAGGGCAGGCAGGACCACTGAGGATCCTGGGGCCAGCGTTCGGGCTCTGCTGCTCACCGCCCAGTGCTGTGGCAGCTCCCAGCATCCCCTGTCTGTGCACCAGCTCTCCAATCCCAGAATTCAGAAAATCTGCACCTGGCCAATCAGCACGCTCCATGGTCTGGGCTGCAGCAATTGGTCTAGGGATGGGCACGTGACCTAAGGTGAGTGTAAGTTGACTCATGAATGGCGGCCCTGCACTGCGGCCGGGGCCACTGAGCTCTTCTGGGCTCTTCTGGCTGTGTGTTCAGAAACCTCACCTTGAAGTTAGCTAAGAAGTGTTCGTTTCTTCTCCGCGTCACTGGAGGGTGGCGGTCAAGACCGAAGGTGAAGCTGCATAAAAGCATCATCAAAGACCCAAGTTTCTACTGGTTCCTCCTTCTTCCTGGTTATCAGGGAGCCTGTATCCTCTTGATTGCAATGTGGTAGCCGTACTTTCAGCCACTGTATCTATATTTTTGGCAAGAAGAAGAGGAAGAGAGAAGGGAAAGGGCATTTGTTAGCTGAGTCTATCACCCTGACTCCTTTTTTTTTTTTTTTTTTTTGTGGCACCAGGGATCGAACTCACAACCTCACGCCTGCCAGACAGACGCTTAAGCCACTGAGCCAAACTCCTGGTCCTGGTTTTTTGAGACAGGGTTGCACTGTGTAGCTCAGGTCAGCCTTGTGCTCGCATTGTAGCCCAAGCCGGCTTCGAACTCACAAAGCTCCTCCTACCTCAGCCTCCCGAGTGCTAGGATTAAAGGTGTGTGCCACCACGCCCGGCTCTGACTCCTCTTTTTGAAATGGGGGTCTTTCTGTGTTGTGCAGGCTGGAACCTGCATCTCCTGCCTCTGCCTCCCATGAGACTGGGTCATCCCCCCGACTTTTTTTATTTTATTTTATTTTTTGGTTTTTTTGACACAAGGTCTTGCTATGCAGTTCAGGCTGGCCTTGAACTCACTTTGTAGCCCAGGCTGGCCTCAAACTCACAGCAGTCATCCTACCTCAGCCTCCTGAGTGCTAAGATTACAGGCAGGTACCACCATGCCCAGCTCTAGTTAATTTAAAAAAAAAAAGAAGAAGAAGTTTCTCTGTAGCCCCACCCTATAGATGGCCTCTTATGTCTTACTGATCACAACAAGGCCACACAGTAATCCTAATTGTAAGTCTAGGGAAAGGAGGTATTTTATTTATTTACTTACATTTATTGAAAAAAATTTTTATTAGTACAGATCTTCAGTACCTAATGATCACATTCACCATGGGGAGTTGGTTCATGTACATAACCCATCTTACTTCTTTTATGTCTCCTTCACCTGCCCCAACTGTTGTCCCAAATAAAACCAGAGATGTATTTGCAAAGAGGACTGGGAACAGATATGAGGGAGACAGTTTGGAAGTGAGGTAGGGTTCAGCCTGAGCCTCCACAGGGGGAGAGTCTGAAGGAGACCGCAGAGCCCTCAGCCCACAGCCGCTCCTGCATCTCCCGGGCTCCTTTAGAATTTCAGGAATTCTGCTCTATCCTTACACAGTTCTGATATCCAGTCACACAAATAATTGACTCATCTTTCTCAGATGAGTGCATTTAGTTTTCTTAATAAAACCTTCTTTATCAATATTGGAAAACCAGTATCAGTTCTCATAAATAGAAGATAGTCATAAAAATCAATCTCAAATATTGTTAAAACAATATTTAGCACTCTGGGAGGCTGAGGTAGGGGGACTGAAAATTTTGGCCTAGCTAGGTATTGTAGTGACTAAACAAGACCTTGTGTCAAAATAATAAAAGTGCTGGGGGTTTAGTTCAGTGTGAAGGCCTTGAGTTCAAGTCCTAGTGCAGAGCAGGGTGGGGACTGATACTGTCCCCCCCGACCCCGTACCTTCTACAAATGTACCTGCCAAAGTGGCGCCACTCCCCACCCCCGATGAAGGTGGCCAGAGTGGGGAGGCGGAAGGAAGGAGCCCACCCTGCTGCCCACGAGGAGCTTCTGCACGGAAGTCCTTGTAGGATCAGGAAGGAAGGGGATTCCTGCCTCATCCTCTGTGTACCAAAGCTCGGGGGTGACGGGTCTGAGGTAGGCCTGGGACTTCCGTGAGGAGGGCGGACATGTTACTGGGGTTCCGGGGTGCTGCAGGCTCCTTCTAGAGATTCTTTCTAGGCTCTTGTCCTGAACAAAAGAATTGGTCAAGAAAGTCACAAAAGGTAGCAAGGTGTTACATTTATTAGAAGTAGGAAAAGAAGGACGCCGGGCAGAGTGCAGAGCAGACCACTGGAAGAGCCTAGGGTGGCCGCGAGGTCGATGGTGGCCATCTTTCCTATCCTCCATTCTGACGTCAGATCCGGGGAGGCCTATCAAAAACCTGCTTGATTTCCTGCCAGAAGAGCTGAAGACAGCATTCTCTGATTGGTCCCAGGTGCAGCGCTCCGGCACACGTGCCCTGGGTCCTGTGATTGACAGGTTACGCCCACTTTCCCAGCAGTCTGGCGGTGCCTGACCTCCTGCCTCTGACGCAGGCTCATCAAGTGTCCCAGCAGGAGGAAGAACGGGACGAAAGCGCAGCTCTGTCCAGTGCCCTGTGGACCCCGAGCTTGTTACCTTTTGGCGTAACTGACCAGTCCTTGGACAACTAACTGCCCCCCAGCGTCAGAGACTCCAGGGACCCCGAAGTTACACTCCACCGCCCAGACCCAGATGTAGACAGGCAGGGCAGGGCAGGAAGGTGCCATGGACAGACAGTCAAGGACGGGCACAGGGAGGTGGAGAAGCTTGGGGTCTGGCTGCATGCAAGCTGTGAGGGTCTGTGGGCCCCCATCCGCAGGCTCAGTAACTGCAGAGAAGGCACCCTTGGGCCTGAGAGTCCCTTCCATCGCCCAGAAGGCCAGATGCAGCCTCCAAGAGGCTGAGGCAGGACAGGCTCCTAGAGAGATGGCCATGCAGTCCTTTGGGGAAAAGCAACCGCACTGCCACTGTCCTGTGTCCAAGACGAGCTGAGGTTCAAGGTCGGGGCAGGCTGGCTGGGTGTCAGGGCTGCAGTTCCCATTGCGAGGACATCTTGGCCTCCCCACCTGGCCTGAGTCCATTTGATTTACTGCCAGGGAGGTTAATTGTTGGGGTGGGGGAAGGATCCAGAAACTCAGCAAAAAGGAGGAATTCTCTTCCCTCTGTGGTCACAGCTGCTGCCAGGGCCTGGGGCAGAGCAGGCGGGAGGAGTAGGCGGCTGAATCGGGGCTGTGTGCCCACAAAGCGCCTTTTGCCCAAATGGGTCGTGACTGGGCCAGGTGCTGCCCACCTCATTCCTCTGTGCCCCCGGGTAAGCGATGTTCATCTGGGGAAAAGTTCCCACCCCGGGACGGGTGCAGCTCCACTCGTCTCCACGACACACACTCAGTTCTTCATCGCGAAAATACCCAAAGATCACCTCATTTATAAAGAGAAAACCAAGGTTCAGAGTGGTCAGTTTACTTACCTAAGTCGCACAGCGAAGGACAGTACTGAAATTCAAAGCCAGATCCCCCACTCGGAGAAGGACGCAGCCCCCTCTCTGCTCCTCAGTCACGGATCTCCTTCGGGGCCCTGTCCACAGGCTGCCCCCGTGTGCTCTGCAGGTGTGGAGGGACCTCCCTGCTCCAGCTGCCTCTGCTTCCTTTCCTTCATGATCGTCATTGCAAGCAGTTATGTATTTATTCACTCGCTGACATTTTAAACATTTAAAAATTTTTCATAGGCACATGATCACTGTCCGTAGGTGAGGGGCATAGCGTGACACTTCGATCATATATACCGGGGTAATTGGCATAGCAGTCATCTTAAACATTTATCATTTCTTCATCATGGGGTCACTCCAAATCTCTCTCCTAACTTTTATTTTTTCAGTAATGGTGATTGAACCAGGACCTTGACACTGAGCTACGTCTCCAACCCCTTTTCATTATTCATTATTTTATTTAAGACAAGATCTTGCTAAATCACTAACTTTCCCCATCTTTGGGACCCAAACTTGGGATCCTCCTGCCTCAGCCTCCTGAAGTGCTGGCATGATAAGCATGAGCCATCATGCCAAGCCCTCTACTAACAATTTCAAGACATGTAATTAATTCTTGTGAACCGTAGCGCCCCTCCTGTGTGGCTGTCCCTCCATCTAGCGACACCTTATGCCCATGAGCCATCTTCTCCATCCTCCTGCTGCACGTGCATAGCTCTTTCACTGCCTGTCTCCCCAAGAATCATCAGTGATGCCACCACGCCCTGTCCCCAACACTGAGCCCCCCACACTGCACAGCAAAGATACTCAAAGAAACATCGCTGAGGGAGGGAGGGGGACCTGCTGCCCACACTCTGCGTGGGGTATGCTCTGTGATGATAAAGCACCATGCACACCCCAGGAGCTGGATTCACTTGTCGTCTTTCTTTTCACGCCAGCGTGGCCCAGGTGCATCCACTCTGGCTGTCCCTTGGGAGGGTGGTGTCCCCTGCTGTCACCATCACAAGCCTCATGGAGGACTGTGTTTTCCTTGGGAACTCTCCCTAGAGGAACCTAGCCCACAGCTCTGACCCTAGCTGCCTGCATCAGGATTCACATCCTGGGTGCCCA
>RJWM01038298.1:0-16793 GCA_004363535.1 Dasyprocta punctata | reverse complement strand
TTCATTCCCAGATCATTCACCCAGAGCACAAGACCTCTGCATTCAGTTGTCCAAATAATACCAGCACGTGTTTTCTTTCAGCTTCTCACACTAATGAAACAATATGATGTTTATGCAGGTGTGTCTTATTTATTTCACTAATAGGTATGTTCTCAAGTAAGCAGAGCTACTTGTATCTGCTTTCTCACAGTGTAGCTGAAGACACTGGAGCCAGCAGAGGCACTTTCAGTGAAGGGTTTCAGCTTGAATCATGATTCTCTGAGGCTCAGCGTTTTAGGCATTAGCAGTTCATATGTACACAGTGGACAGAGTGGCTTTGTTTGCAGCTTGGAAAACAATAAATCATCTGGTATCTTTAAAATACCTAGAATATCTGAATGAACACAACTGAACAGCAGCTTGCTAATGCAAAGTCCTAGGTGCATCCTGAGGAACAACAGCAGCTTGGGGAGACTCTAATGGTCCCTCTTTAATTTTGTTGCTGACACCTGGCAACATTTGGGGCTATAAATAGACTAATGGAGAGGGGGAAGAAAGCCGAAGAGATTTCCCATTGCTGGGTAAATTCATAGGATGAGAAGGACTTAGAAAAGAAGAAAAAAGGCCCAGCCTGCTGGGCTGGAGCGGTGCCGGCACGGACCAGGACACAACTGAACTGCCTTCTGGGAGCCTCCCCTCTTGGGACCTCTGGAGGAGAACGAGAATGGCCCCTTCCAGGGCCCAGCCTGCTGGGCTCGAGGGCACCTGCGTGCTTGGAATCAGGGACAAACACTCTCCCCCCCCTCCACCCTCCCGTCAGCAACCTGCTGTTTTTGAGGTCTGGCTAAATTGATAGCAGCCAGGGAACATCAAACAACTGTTTGCTAGTATTTTTTCGTAGATTTTGCAGGCCTCTGGTCAGCAACCTGACTATCTCTTTGGAAGGAGACAGTAGGCAATGTAGCAAGTATGGGGATTCTCTTCTGTTTTGCCTTTGAGGCCCAATATGGCTCTCTCTGTTTTGCTTTACTCTGATCATTATTATTATTATTAATATTTTCCTTTATTTTCTTCTGTGTTTATTAGTTTTATTCTGTTTTGTTTTTGGTTTCAATTCTACTAAACCTGTTGGAATGGTCAGCTATTCTGAAGACAAGATACAGTATAATGGCTATTGTTTTCACATTATCTTTCTTTGAAGTTCTGTAGCAGTTTTGCTGCTTTGTCTTGGCTGACTTTGTTCTGTTATGCTCTGTTATGTTCTGTTGGATTTTACTATCTTTAAAATAAAAAAAAAAGAAAAGAAAAAAAAGTAAGTAAGCAATTCTGGAAAAAGAATTAGGGGCTTATTCGACTCAGGAAAGGCCTACTGCAGTGTAGATCATGTCAAAATATCTTGAGGCCAAGTATGGTGGTGGTACACCTGTACCCCCAGTGCTCTGGGAGGCTGAGGCAAGAGGATCAGAAGTTCTAGCCCAGCATGGGCAACTTGGTGATTTACAGAAACCCTGTCTCAAAATAAAAAGTACTGAAAAAAGGTGGAGGATATATCTCAGGGAAAAGGCCCTGGATTCAATCCCTTGTTTCACAAAAACAAAATAAAATGAAACAAAACACTCCCAAACCCTGGATTCTAGTTGGACTGGTGTGCTCTGCACAGTGATGGCTGAAGCTGCTGGAAGCTACTTATCATCTCAGGTTGAAACCCCAGTTTCAAGCCCAGGACTCTAGGCTATCAAGTTAGGGGATGGGAACACAGCTATATTAAGATTTTTTCATCCCTACTTATCCAATATTTGGGAAAGTAGAGTAATTAGCACAAAGAAGGGAGGCAGAGGGTTATGAAATGGTCTTGGGAAAGAATCTAACTAGCAGTGTCAGCTAAAGGATCTACAGAGAGTGTTCTAGAAATTCTGCTAAGAAGATAGACTTATTACTGGCAAGTAGAAACCAACCCCTGCCTCTGTCTCCGGCTGGACTTCTTTCCTAGTTCTCCTTCTCAGAAATCTAGGAATCCACAGAGGCAAAACCCATCATACATTGCAGACTTGTAACCTTCCAGCATATGTGAAGGTAAAAGAGTATACACAGGAGGCTAAGCAGGTGGGGTTCCAATCTTAGCCCTCTTGCTGTGGGGTCCCTGGATGTCACTCAGACCTCCCAAGACTTGGTCTTCAACAACCCTCACCTTGCAACATGCTGTGGGAATACTGACAGCCATGTTTTTGTAGTCAGGGTTGGCAAGGGAATACATTTAATACAGGAAACATAATTTATAGGATTATTTTACAATATTCACCCAACAAGTCAAATGTAGAAGAGTGCAGGAAGAGATCTGTCCATGCACTAGAGACCCAAAGGATTCAGCTGAGGACCTGGATCCCATGGCCATGTCCTTCAAGAGCCAAGCTGGAGGTGTACAGCCCATGACAACATCTCATGCAAGTCTGTATCAAGGATCTGCACTGAGAAGACCCAAAGGTCAGTGGTGGAAGCTAGAAAGTCTGTGCCAGGGGATGAAGGGTCTGTGCCAGCAGGCTGAAGGATCTGCATTGGATCTAAGAGGTGATGCTCAAGGTAAGGACCAGGGCTCCCCCAAACAGAACCACAGCCATCCTCAGCCACTGTGAGAATCTGAACTCCACCAGGGATAACAGCCAAGTTCACATCAGGAAAACCAGCATGACAAGCCTCTTCAGAAGAATCAACAGCATACCATCTTCCCCTCTGTCATAGTTTGTGTCTGGATGTTCCCCCAAAGCCTCATGTGGTAGTGGGGGCAGGCTTCTAGAATTAGTGATTTTTTTTTGTCTTTTTGGGACAGGGTCTCACTGTGCAGTTCAGACTGGCCTTGAGCTAATTATGTAGCCCAGGGTAGTCTCAGACTCACAACAATCCTGCTGCCTCAGTCTCCCAAGTGCTAGGGTTACAGCATGCACCAACATGCCCAGCTAGAATTAGTGCTTAATTCATGGTTCAATGCTGGGATTATAGGTGTGACACCCACTATATGACTGTGACCTACATACAATATAAGCGACAAAAAGAGCCTTCTCTACACACTCCTCCCTTTTTGGCTCTTGTTTTTGCTGTCTTGCAGCTTTTGCCACTCTGCTTTGGAGCCAGCCAACTATGGACTGAAACCTCCAGAAACTGTGAGCTAATTAAACCTTTCCTTCCGTAATGTGGGGCATCACGTATTTTGTCTGAGCAATGAAAGAAAAGTAACTAACACACCCTCTGGTTCTCCTTTTATCCTGTTGGCAGCAATCCTCAGGTGAGCCTTCCACAGCCCAGAACCACACTGATTCAGTTCAGCAGGGTGTTACAGGTTGCCCATTAGTTAATCTACCACACATGTTCATCTATCTGGTGAATTGATATAAATAGTCTTTTGGTTTATTATTTTCATGTGAATAATTCTAGAAGGGGAAGAATCACAGTGCTCTTTCTTTCAGTGAAAAGCTCTTGCAGGCTCAAATTTAAGAGTAAATTGAAGCATTCACAGGTCTGAAATGGTCTCTATAGTCAGGTTTCTAATCCTTGTCTTGTAGCAAAGGAGTCTAAAAGATTTGAGCATAATGTCTCGTGATTTTAATAGGTTTTCCAAGACTGTGAATTATCTTACAATGTAGGCAGCTCTTTCTTTTCATGCTCATGTTGAAAAAGCCAACATTTTTTCCTGGGGATTATAGGATTACCTTTAATACTGTATTGCATAACCTGCTCTAAGACCTACGGAACTCAGTAAGTGTTAGATAATGATACCTAATGTGAGTCTTTTCTTTCTTAACACAAATGTGTTAAACTGTGAATGTGAGTCACTTACTCTTTTTTCTCCTTCTTTTTTTTTTTTTTTTTTTTTTTTTTTTTTGAGTCAGAGTCTTACTATGTAGTCCAGGGTGGCCTTGAACACCAATCATCTGGCCTCAGTCTCCTGAGTGCTGAGGTTATAAGTATGTATCATCACACCTGGATCTGAGTCACTGACTTTTATAACTTAAACTTTATATTTGCAAGTGGCCAGGCACAACTAAATTGACCCATGATATCCCTTGTAACTGAACATTTTCTCTTCTCATGGTTCAGCCTGAGCAGGATTCTCAGTTCTGTTGACCCCAGTTTTCTTCTATTAACCTCAGATAGCAGCCTCCACACCAATTTAAAGGTCTGTTACCTAAAATAATATCTTTCTATGCTATTGAGATGTAAAAGGTAGATCCCGTGGGTCACAGATCTTAGTCAGGGGAGTCTCAGTGAACTCATACGGAAAAAAATTATGGCCATTTCCTAATGACACCTAACAAAAGGTGAAGTGAAGTTTGTCACTGTGTATTGTCAGTGCTAAGACCCATGTTGAACATTTCTGGAGTTAGGATGCACACAGGACATCAACATTAACTGTCTTGCAGCCTCGGGCATCCTACATTAACTGGTAATTAGGGGATAGATATGAACATTTACCCTTTCCTGGGCAAGAGAATCCTGTGGCTGTTATTCCTGGTGGGGAACTGGAAACTGAAATGCCCCAACATTTAACCAACAAAGCATCTCGAGAACATGTGTTAAAGACTCCATGTTCTGAGTGGACTGGCATCTTTATATCAATGCTTTAGAGTAAGATCAGAAAAGTCCTCAAAAATCATAGCAGACTGTTCTTTTGAGCTGAAGAAGACAATGGATAAAACTGGTAGAAAAAGACTTCAATGATACTGAGTTGAAAAGTCACTCAAAAGATAACATTAGCCTCTGAATGTGAAGGATTAGCAACAATGATCAATGTTTTATTTAAATCTTTACACTAATAGCACAAGAACAACATAGGATAGAAATTTGTTTCAATAAATCTGAAAAACTCAGTGGGCATAAAAATTCTTAGAGAAATATTTTGCCGTAGTTTAATGTGTGCTCTTTTTCTTTAAAGGTAGGTAGTATAGTGCTGAGCTATACAGTTGATAGAAACTTAGACTTAATGTGGCATAGTATTATTACTTTGAGAGCATATAAGTTATTTATGGATTCTTTTCTTGAAGGGATCTAAACAATTCTCCAAATTTCACATTCAATTAGTTTAACATACATCACATGATTGAAAACCACTGGAACACAAATATTATAATAATAATGCTATCATTTATATTTTAGACATAACACAAAAGTCCATCATTCAAAAGGCAAAAATGAGAATGTACCAAATATTCTGCAGGTCATTCTTTTGTGGTTGCTGAATGCATTATAGTTTGTCTTTATATTTGAAGATATGGCATGGGAAAAACAGAAAAGACCCAAATTCTTTAGTTTTAAGTGACTTATTGACAACATAAAACAATTTCTTCTTGAATAGAAGTACTGTTGCATATGTTTAGCCTAAACTGAATGTTTGACGATATTCACTCATTCAAAAATATTTGCTGATTGTTAGTAAGGTATTTGGAGATATAAGTGGTAAAACTCTATCATTGAAAAATTTAGATTCTAATGGGGTAGTTAATAAATAAGACAAATAGGTAAATTCTCAGTTGAGTGTGATGTCACATGCCTGTAATCTCAGCACTTGGGAAGCTGAGTCAAGAGGAGGCTAGACTAGGCTACTTAGTGAGTTCAAGGCCAATGTGAACACTGTAATGAGAGTCTATGTCAAAAAAAAAACCCAGAAAACAGAAAAGTAAATTCTATTGAATCAACTTGTAGATGCTAAGGGAACAATTAAGAGGGAAGTGGGTAGGAAGTCATGGGAAGAGTTCGAGATTATAGACTGAGCAACCAAGTTCAAAATTATAGATTGGGTAACCAAAGAAATCTCCTTTTAACAGCCACATTCCATACAGGCCAAGCTCCGGAGTGTAATGTTTTGAAGAGGTCAGGAAGGGGACCTGAGGAGTGAACACGAAAATTAGTCATTTGGTTGTCACTGAAGGCCTGACACAGCAGTGTGGTATGGGGCAGCCTGATTACAGTGGGACACGGAATTGGAAGACAGAAATAGGAGGCGGGGAGTGTAGACAATTCTCTCAAGGGCACATCTCATTAAAAAAAAAAAGAAACACATGAGAAATGGGGTGATGGCTTATCCGGAAAGAGTTTCGCTTTTCTGTTTTAGATGACAGAGAAAGCAGAATACTGATGGAGTTGTCTAGAGGAAAGAAGAGAGGGAAAATTGGAGAAGAGCGTTTGCCAGTTTTGGTAGGCCATAGTGGGCACATGGAGAAATTACTTTCACCAAGGAGCCACTAAAAATGCATTTCCAGACTGTCCAAGCGTGTTCTATGGGTTCTCTCCTGTTCTTCTCTTCGGTTGAGCCCATTCTGTCATTCACTGATAGAAATTCACAGTGTATCTCCTATTTCAGCTTGTGATTCATAAAGACCTCTTTCTCCTCTGAACTGTTTTTTATTTTGCGTGTGTGTGTGTGTGTGTGTGTGTGTGTGTGTGAGTGTGTGCATGCACACACACTCTCTCGATTGAACTCAGGGACTTTGTATTGAGCTACATCCCCAGCCCTTTTAAGAGTTCTTTTTCCTTTGAGACAAGGACTTGCTAAGCTCTCCAAGCAGGAGTCAAACTTGTGATCCTCCTGCTTCAGACTCCCAGAATGCTGGTATTACAAAACACTACACCCAGCTACAGATTTTTTTAATTAAAAAAATTTAATTGATGCACACAAGATACAATTGTACATATTCATGAGGTACCATGTGATGTTTAGTGCACCAATATATTGTGTGATACTTAAGCCAGGATAAGCATATTTATTTCCTCAAATGTTTATTACTTTTTTTTTTTTGGTAAAAAATTCACACTACTTTCTTCTAGCTTTCTGAAACACGCACTGCATTATGGTTATTTATAGTTACCCTACTATGCAATTACATACTAGAACCACTTGTAATCTCTTCCATTGAACTGACTGTTGGTCTTTTTTCTTTGCACAGCTGTTTTTCCCATTAAATTGTAAACTACTAGATAGGAATGATCGTGTGCTGCCTACAGTAAATGCCCAGTAAAAGCTGGTGATTTTGTCTCTTCTGCTTTCACTGAAAACAAACTCCTTCTAGCCCTTAATAAGGAGTCTACTATTTTTATGTAAAAATTTTTCACAGGCTGAAACATGTTACTAAACTGTTTTTGGCCTCATTTATCATTTTTAAAAAATTTTGTTTTTATCTCTAATTTTATATATGTTTTTGATTTCTTACCTTTGATATATCTCCCAAATACATCTGCCTTTCTTTCCTTTCTCCTTTTCTTTCTTTATTCTTTTATTCCACTTTGAGTTTGATTGGATAAATCCAAGATGGGCATAGCAAGTTGGAATAAATTGAGTAGCAGCTGCCTTCTACCAGGGTGAGGAGAAAGAATGACACTGACTAGACAGTGGTGGTGTAGTGTGTTTGTGTATGTGTGTGCATGTGTGTGTCTGTGTGTCTGTGTATTATGATCTAGATCATGAGGCGCTGCACTCACCAGGGGATTCATCTATTGATGAGTTCATAGCTGAATATGCTATTGGGAGGTGAGGTGTAGTTGGAGATGGGCTACTGGGCCTGTGTCCCTGGCTTCTGCCTGCTCTGTCACTGCTTCCTAGATGCCATGGGCTGAGTAGTTTTTCTCTTCTGTGCCCTGCTTTCAGGTCATTTCTTTCTGGTAGCTGGCCAGCCATGGACTGAACCCTCTAAAACTATGAGCCAGAATAAATCTCTCCTCCTTTAAATTGTGTGTGCCTGTTAATTTCCCCAGCAAATGAAAAGTGACTAATACTGTGTGTTTGTATTTTGACACTCTTAAGTAAAAGGCAAATCATGTGAAAAGTAGGGTTCGAGGTGGTAGTTCAGTGGTGGAATATGTTTGCCTAGCATGTAGTAGACCCTGTTCAACATGCAGTATCACAAAAGCATACCTAAATTTAGCCCTTAGCTCTCAATTTTTTTTTGAGGTAGTTCAGGCTGGCATTGAACTCAGTACATAGACCAGTCTGTTCTTGAATTGGTGCCGATCTTTCTACCTCAGCCATCAGAGTGCTGGGATTATAGTTGCTTGCCACCATTCTTGGCAGCTGTTTCTTAGACAAATTAATGATTTAACTACCCCATGATGATTAAGTGTTCTCTTTCACTGAGGAAAACCTACTAATTTCCTTTCTACTTGAATGTAGCTGCTTATTTATTTACTATTTTATTGAGACAGAGTTTTGCTATGCACTTCAGGCCGGGTTTGAACTCATTTTGCAGCCTGGGCTGGCCTCTACCTCACAACAATTCTCCTGCTTTAGCCTCCTGAGTACTGGGATTATGGGCATGTGCCACCACACTTGGCGATAGATTCATCTTTATTATTATTTTTTGCTTTTTGAGACAGGGTCTCATTATATAGTTCAGGCTGTCCTTGAGCTCACTTTGTAGCCCAAACTGATCTCAAACTCACAATGATTCTCCTGTCTCAGCCTGCCAAGTGCTGGGATTACAGGTATGAGCTACCACACCCAGCTTTTATTATTTTTTTTCAATCCATTTTATTGAAGCATAAAAAGAAAGAAAAAAAAGAACAACAAGAAAAAACTGCAACAAAATTTCAAAGCACATCAATTAGGGGAAAACAATGGTATATACATTGCACATTGTCATCCCCAAATCATTCATCCAGAGCACAAGACATCTGCCTTCAATTGTCTGAACAATACCAGCACAAATCGTAATAGATGCATCTTTAGAGCATCATTTACATTCAGTCTCATCACCATCTTCAGTTCTTGTTAGGGCAAATAAAAAGTAATACTAAGTGAACATGTGTGTGAAACAATAGAACAGAGTGGTAAAGTGTGCAGTCAGTAGGTATCTCAAACATATACTAATATAGTTATACATATAATTTTATAAAAGTATTTATTCAGGAGCCATAGCCCTGTTCAGATCTTAGCTCTTGTCACTTTTTCTACAGAGTGTTTCATACAGTAAGAACGGAATACACATTTTTAAAAAAATCAGCACATGGAAAAAAATAGAATACATCTTATGTCATAAAACATCCTTAAATAAATACTAGCAATTGAAAAAATTGCCTGTATACTATTGGAATGGAATGAAGCTGGAAATAAACTGCAAAAGAAACCATAAGAAACACATGGAGATTAAGCAATATGTAATTTAATAATCAATGCACCACAGAAGAAATTAGGGAAGAAATAGAAAGTTCCTAGAATCAAACGGTAATGGAAGCACAACATGGCAAAACCTATGGGACACAAAGCATTTCCAGGAGGAAATAATGGCTGAAAACACACACATTAAAAGAATTAAGTGATTCCAAACAAATAACCTAATGGTGCATCTTATAACCTAGAAAGACAAGAACAATTGAAATCCTTAATTAATAGAAGAAAAGAAATTATGAAGATCAGAGTAGAGATTAGTGAAACAGGGCCTAAAAACATACAAAGGACCTATGATTAGAGCTTGTTCTTTGTACAAATAAATGAATTGATAAACCTTTAGTAAAACTTACCAAAATAAGCAAAGAAAAAAGCCACATCGATGCAATTAGAAATGAAAAAGGCAAAATACCAACTGATGCCACTGAATCTAGAGGATTATAAGAAACTACTTCAAAAGCTTATATTCTAATATGTTGGAGAACCTAGAAGGAATAGAGAAATTTCTAGATACACTAATAATCAAAACCAAACCAATGAGACAAAAAAATAGAGACAGTTATATAAGCTCAATCAATAAAGACAAATCCAGGACCTGATGAATTCACCGCAAAATTTTATGAGACTTTAAGGACGTTCTAATGCCAATGCTTCTCAAACTCTTCAATGAAATTGACAGGGAAGGGACACTGCCAAACTCATTTTTGGAAGCTAATAATACCATGATAACCAAAACCAGACATGGTCTTAACAAAAGAAAACTCCTTAGATGCCAAAATATTCAAAAAATACTGGCAAACAATGCAACCAATCATTAAGGAGATCATGACAAAGTTGACTTTATCCCAAGGATGTAAAGATGGGTTTACCTATGTAAATCAGCAAATGTAATATATCACATAAACAGAATCAAGGACAAAAGTTACATGATTATCTCAATAGATTAAAATACCAGCAGAGGGGCATGGTGGCATGTGCCTGTAATTCCAGCATTTGGGAAGCAGAGGCATGAGAATCCCCATAAGTTTGAGGCCAGCCTGGGCTAAATAGTGAGTTCAAGGCCAGCCTGAACTGCATAGTGAGACCCTGTCTCAAAAATAAATAAGTAAATAAATAAACAAAGACATTTGACAAAATTCAGCATCCATTCATGATAAAACTCCTGACAAATAGGTGTAGATGGAACTTATCTCAAACTAATAAAAACCATTTATGACAAATGCACTATGAACTTCTTACTAAATGTGGAAAAACTGAAAGCTTTTCCTCCCAAATCAAGAACAAGACAAGGGTGTACACTCTTACCACTCCTGTTTAAGGTAGTGCTTGAAAGTTTTGCCAGAGCAGTCAGGCAAAAGAAAGAAATAAAAAGGATATGTATAGGAAAGCAAGAAGTAAAATTATCATTATTTGCAGATGACATGACTCTGTACATATAGAAGATACAAAAATTATAGCAAAAACACTCCTAGAACTAATTAATCTAGCAGAGTAGTGGCATACAAAATACACAAAAATCAGTAGTGTTTCTATACACCAACAATGAAATCACTGAGAAGGGAATTAGGAAAACAATACTACTCACAGTAGCATCAAAAATTAAATATTTAGGAATTAATTGAATCAAGGAAATTAAAGACCTCCAAGTGAAAACTGTAGTATTCTGAAAAAAGAGATAAAAATGAGGAAGATATCCCCTATTTCTGAATAGGCAGAACTAGTATCACCAAAATGGCAGCATTACAAAAACTGATACACAGATTCAGTGGAATCCCAGTCAAACTGGGTGTGGTGGCACAAACTTGTAATCTCAGAACTCGAGAGGCTGAGGCAGGAATATCACTGTGGTTTCAAGGCCATCCTGGACTACATAGTGAGTTCAAGACCAACCTGAACAATATGGTGAGACCCTGTCTCAAAAAACACGAAACAAAACAAAACACCAAAATACCAGTAGCATTCTTCAACGAACTAGAATAAATAATCCTAAAATTTATATGGAACCAGAAGAGGCCCAGGAGAGCAAACTAATCCTGGACAACAAGAGCAAAGCAGGAGGCATCATGATCCCAGATATCAAGTTACATCACAAGGCGACAGTGGGAAACACCGCATGTACTGCCATAACAGCAGGGCACTGGATGTGGACCAGCAGAGGACATGCGAAAACAACCCAGGGACACTCAGTCATCTGACCCTGACAAAAGGTCAAAAACCTATGCTGGAAGAAAGACGTCCTCTTTAACAAATAGTGCCAGGAAAATTAGTTATACACGTGGGGAAAAGTGATTCTAGACTCATATCTCTCACCCTATACTAGAATTAAAAAAAATGAACCAAACACCTAGATATTAAGACAATAATACTGAATTTGCAGAAAGATAAAATAGGCAAAAATGTTGAAGGCATAGGGGTGGCAAAGACTTTATGAACAGAAAACTAACTCACAAGAAATACCCTCAGAAATCAATGAATGGGGTGCTATCAAATTAAAAAGTTTTCTGCACAACAGAGGAAACAATCAACAGAGTGAAGAGACACTCTACAGAATGAGAAAAATGTTTTGCCAGGTATTTCTTTTTTAGAGAACTAATATCCAGAATATAATAAAGAACTCAAAATAAAAGACCCATAAAAATGATCATTTGAAATAATAGATACTACCCAGAAGAAGAACAAATGGCCAATAAATACATGAAGTGATGTTTAACATCTTTGACTATTAGAGAAATACAGAGCTAAATAGCACTGAGAATCTTTCTTATTCTAGTAAGAATGGCCATGGTCAAGGACTCGAAAAACAACAAATGCTGGTAAGACAGCTGGGAAAAGGGAACCCATCTATGTTGTTTGTGGGAATGTAAAGCAGTACAACTTTACAAATCAGTATAGAGATTCCTAAAAAAACCAAGAATACAAATTCCATCAGACTGTCAAAAAACTTAGACATCATCTTACAGTGATACCTACATATTCATGTTTATAGCAGCACAACTCATAAGATACAAGCCTTGGAAGAGGCCTATATTTTTATCCATAGATGAATGGATAAAGAAAGTATGATATTTATATACAATGGAGTGATCATCAATCATAAAGAAGGATAAACTTGCATCATTTGTAGGGAAATGAATGCACCTTGAGAACATAATGCTAAGTAGAATAAATCAGAAATAGAAGTTTAAATATCACGTGGTTAGTGTTGTAGGAGGATTCCCAAGTACAAATATTTTAAGAAGCAAAATAGATGATAGGAAACAGGAATGTACACTCACTGTAGCTGGAAAAGGGATCTAGGGATGAAGGCAGGTAGGGGAACGGGAAGTAAAAGGGATTAAGGCAATAATATATACATGTGCTAACAGCCCAAGATGAATGTATTTATTGCATATCACAAACATGTGCTAGTAAAAAAAACCCTCAGGGATAGATTAACAACCTTTGAAAATTGGTTAAAACTTTTTTCTTTCTTGCTTTGTTTACTAGACTGTTTAGTTATTTGATAATTAAGTAGATTTCTATTTTTTTCACTCTCAGTGTTGAACATGTGTTGGCATAGGGGATATTAATAAAAGCCTACTATCAGGAAGTTTGAGAAAGACTTAGCAAAGGTAATTTCAGTGGTACAAGCAAGTTTAAAAAGAAGAAACAAAAGTATAGGCAAGCCAGGTATAGTAGTGCACCCTTGTAATCACAGCACTCTGGGAGACTGAGGTGGGAGAATTGCAAGTTTGAACCTCGACTGGGCAACTTTTGAGACCCTATCTCAAAATAAAAAATAAAAGTTTTTGGGATGGAACGCAGTGGGGAGACCCCGAGTTCATTCCAGGCTACCATCCCCCCCCCCCCGCAAAAAAAAAAAGCACAGGCAAAGATTAACTAAAACCTTACTCTGCAGGTCCTGGACAGTGTCTAAGCAGGTACTGGGTTCTGCCAAGCCAAGCTGCTATTTGCCTGTCACTTTATCCCATCCCCAACACTGACGCTTTTATGACAATCACATTCAAGGAGCATCCCAGATTATTTGGGAGTCTCTGAAATACATACACAGAAGCACCTTTGCTTTGCTTCTCTATCTTTTGACCCAGAGTCACCTTGGTTTTGGAGCTGAAAGGAAAATTAGTGTAGAATATTTGCATTTTAGACTGGTCTTTTCAGGGTGCCTTTCTTCTTGGTTCCTGATAGAAGTCAATTTGCCTTTTAAAAATGCATTTATGTTGTTTTCTCTCCATTACCTGAGTTACTGCCATTGGACAGTCATAGCAAATGACCACAAGCCTGGCGGATTCCCCAACAGAAATTTATTCTCTCACAGAGAGAGACCAGAAGTCAAACATCAAGATGCTGGCAGGGGCACATCCTTCAGGAGGTCCCGGAAGAGAATCTGTCCCATGACTGTCCTCCCTGCTGACGCTTGCTGGTGTCTGCAGGAGTTCCTGGCTCATAGCTACCTCGCTCCAGCCTGTGTGGTTGTCTTCCCAAGGCCTTCTCTTCTGTGTGCCTCCATGGGTCTGTGTCTATTTGCATTGTCTTATAAGGTCACAAATTACTGGGTTTAGGGCTCATTTTAACTAATTACAGCTACCCATGCATGTTTCTAATTGGTCACATTTTGAGATTCGTGAGCAAGACTGTTGTGGACATGATTGCCCAATGCGTTACACACTTGAGCACAGATCTACTAGGCTGAAGTAGCAAAAACTCGGGTGATGTCCCTGTATTTTCTTAGCAGAAGAGAAACTGCTAAAAGGGAGAGGGAATGTTGTTAGTGCCTTTGCATCTTTTGTTCCAGAAGTGTATCTTTGGGGTCCGAGTTTTTCTCTGTATTTGTCGTCTTGGTAATGGAAGCACAAGCTTGGCATTACGGCACTTAACTGTAGTCCCGGCACTCTGGGAGGCTGAGGGAGAAAGAGCACAAGTTCAAGCCCAGCCTGGGCAGCACAGTTCCTGTCTAGAAATTAAAAAAAGGGTGAGCCGGCGATGTGAAAGCTCTGGGTTGATCCCTAGAATAATACATATGCACACACACACACACACACACACACACACACAAGTTTACGGGGGTTCCTTTAGTTCCATATATTAATTTCTTTTTTCTTTCCTTTCCTCTAGTCACTGAGACAGTTGTCATGGAATGGCACCTCCCTTGAAGGGCAGCTCTCAGAATCTGGTTTTGTTAGCCCCAGTACAAGCCAGTTACACATTTTTTTAAAAAACGTGTCTCTTTGCATTGCGTTTTTCTTTTCCACAGCATCATTTCTATGTGGTGGTTTGCTTTTGTTTCTACTGCATTGTTGCTAATGGTGTCCGCATTATTCCACAGATATCCAAGGACAAACATCTTCAGCCTGTATGATCTCAGAGTGTTGCACACTCCCAATTGTTCTAGCCTAACAACTAGATGATTTTTACCTGTGTGTATCACTGTGTGTGTGTGTGTGTGTGTGTGTGAGAGAGAGAGAGAGAGAGAGACAGAGAGAGAGACAGAGACAGAGACAGAGAGACAGAGAGAGACAGTCTTTGGTGTCTCCATACAAGAGCACCCTCCCCTTCTAACCGTATCTGAAACTAACTTCGTCCCCAATTCCCAACTCTAACTGCCAGCCACTCTTGATGACACTTCAGTCTGCGAGTTTGATGGGAGGCGACTCAGTCTAGAGAGAGCTGCATCCCCGCAGTGTCATCTCCTGGACTTAGAAGACTTGAAAGCAACAATGAATTTGATGTTGAGTAGAAATTATTTTATTTACTTCTTCAAGCTGGTTTTTCTTCAATTCTTTAGCCAAAGCAAACTTTTGTTTTTTTTTTCCTCCTGCCCAAATGGTTAAAAATCACCAGTTTTAAACTGCTCAATCCAGACTCTTCTTTCAACAAAGTGCAGCTATTTGTTTCTGACTAACCTTTTTGAATGCAAAGATCATTTTCCTTATCATAACAGTGGATTTTCATGAATCCATGGATTTATTTAACCAAGAGACGATAAATTCTACATTAAATTATAAATGAGAAAGAAGTATACGGTTCCAACTTGACACTGATTTCATTTTAGGTACTTTTGGGGAGCACTGGATTTCCTCAGAGGTTAAGTACTTGGAGGGGTTCTAAAGGATGTTTTTCCTCTTGTTTGTATATATTTAGCATTTTAATAGCAACATGATTACTACTGTTTTCTACAAATTAGGTTCTAAGCCACATAGAAAATGATAATATTTAGTGCTTATATAATGATCAACTTTTGACTACTTTATTAACCAAGAATAAAATCTCAAATAATCCATAACTTGGAGCCTAGGACTACCAGTTTTTTCACCATTTTCTGGCCATTTTCAGTTCTCAGTTTTGCTAAACTAGAGTAAATTTATTCCTTCAGTTCATCATAACAACTCCATCTGGCCGTGTGCCCACCAAAATAGATCACAGGCAAAATCTTTAGAGCTCATTATTACAAAATACTTGAGATTCTACTCAGATTCTTTGATTTGTTTCCACAGTCAGCTAATGAATGTATCCCCTGTTTAAAGGAGAGATATGAAGAAAACTTCACTGCATGTGTAGAATGGACTATTGGGAGCACTGCGACACATTAGGATTAATTACATCCTCTGTATGAGAACAAGAGTCCTATTGGATTAGGGTCTATCCTAATTATAGTTTAATTTAATTACATCTTTAAAGGTCCTGTCTCCAAATAGAGTCACATTGTGAAGTACTAAGTGTTAGAATTTCAGTATATGAATTTTTTTCAGGACACAACTTAGCTCATAGCACAACCCTAATGCAGAGAAATGAAGGTAAGATTTTGAAATTAGTAACTATTGAAAGTCTAGACACAGCTACTGGAAGACTGAGAGGACAGCAGGTTTGAGGCCAGATTGTATAATAGCAAGACACTGTCTCAAGATCAAATATGCAGAGGTGAAGGTATAGCTTAGCAGCAGCCACAAATCCAACCTGATTAAAAGGTTCATAGTTAAAAAGTTCAGAAAAAAGCGTTTATAGAGTTAAAATTTAGACTTCTGAGAAGGAGGGAAGTTGGTCTTGGTGCTTGGGTCTCTGAATTAAAAAAGATAAACCACCCCACCAATTTAAGACATAAATTTTGATGTCTGCTATTTCCAAGATGGAGTAAGAAGTGACAGATTTACTCTCCTCTCTGAACAAGCGCACTCCAAAGCAGGCGGAATTTATGAAACTAGTTTTTAAGATGTCGGCAATGGACTGTAATCTTGGAACAATGGGAAACAAGTGGATTGAGCGCTTCAGTTGGTCCCACTAGCAGACCTGAAAGACATTTCAAAGGGAGAGACCAGGATCTCTATAATGGGGAGGGAGGGAGAGAGAGAGAGAGAGAGAGAGAGAGAGAGAGAGAACGCTGAAGAAGTTCAAATTTGTAGGACAGAAGCCCAGAAACGAGGCAGCCACCTCAGAGAGAAGTTGGGATCTACAAGGATTTTCTGGAGAGCACTGGTCAGCACTACTTGTGAGGAAATGGCCCAAGGCTGGGGAAGAACCACTGAAGGTCCAGGAAAGAGCAGGTTAATACACAAGGCAAGGAAAGAAGCCACTCCAACAGCCAGACCAAGACTCTCACAATTCGTGGGACAGTGGGGAAAATACTGAGGAAGTGGCTTGTCTCAGTAGTGGGGAATAATGAATCCTGGACTAATCA
>RJWM01038297.1:0-16830 GCA_004363535.1 Dasyprocta punctata | reverse complement strand
GAAATTGAAAGGGAAGCAAGTCTTCCTAACTCACTCCTGGAAGTAAGTATTGCCCTCATACCAAACACCAGAGAAAGACCCAACCAAAAAAAATTACAGGCCTATTTCCCTAATGAACATAGATGCAAAAATCCTCAATAAAATACTGGCAAATAGAATACAGCAAGTTATCAGGAAGATTATACACTATGATCAAGTGGGATTCATCCCAGGAATGCAGGGATGGTTCAACATACAGAAATCAATAAATGTAATACACCATACCAACAGGGCCAAGGACAAGAATCACGTGGTCATCTCAATAGATGCAGAAAAAGCTTTCGACAAAATCCAACACTCATTCATGATAAAAACCCTACAGAAAATTGGACTAGATGGTCTCTACCTCAACCTGATAAAAGCCATATATCATAAACCAACAGTCAATGTCTTGCTAAATGGAGAAAAACTGAAAACTTTCAACCTAAAATCAGGAACAACCTGCTCTAAAGCGCTGAAAGAAGAAAAACTGCAACCTGGAACTCTGGGAAACACATTGCCTCCCAAATCGAGGCAAACTAATGACTTTTTCAGAGAAAAACAAGACAAAACAAACACCTTATGAAATTTGTCACCAGCAGACACTTATTACAAGAAATGTGAATGTAAATTCCTTAGGTTGAAGGGAAATTATACCAGAATGAAACTTAGAAGTACATGAATGAATAAATGCACTAACAATAGGAAGTACAAAATGTGATCTTTTTCAGTGCTAGAAATTCTTTAGACTGAGGGTCCTTTACTGAAGACAGCATCCTCCTTAATGAGAACCCCCACAGTGGTTTGAGTCATGAGTATTGTCAATTCCTTTGTGAACAAGCTGCAGTTTGCACTCAAAGATGCTGGAACAGAAGATCCCACTGTTCACACCTTCCCGGGTCATGTTTGCATCTCAGTCCGGAGGGGCAAACTCAGAATCAACTTGCCTAGGGCCGCCCCTGGTCAGAGGATGCCCTGCTGAGCATTAGCACCTCTGCTACAGCTGAGAGCAGCAGGGAGCCGGTAGTCTGAGAATGCACCAGCAAGCAGCCCAGCAAAACTGATGTTTCCTTGCCGGGAATGCTATCCGTTCCATCCTGGCAACGTTCTGGAGGCTCAGCACAACCTTGCCACTGGTTTTCAGTTTTCCACCGGGCCATCTATTTCATGAGCTTCTGATGTAGACTCTTGCAGCTGGGCTGGGAGAGGGCAGAGCCGGCTGTCTCTGCCTCTTCCTGTGGCTGAGGATCCGAAGGCCCTCAGGGCATTAGATGCCTGGGCTAGGGGAGCGGCGCAGAGGGACAAGGAAGTGTCTTCCAGAGGCCCCAGTTTCCTCCTCCATGCTGGGCTAGTGGGAGGGCGGGAGCTGAGTCCTGAGAGTGGAGGGGTGTGCACCGTGACCCGCCCCACCCTCACCCCAACCCCACTGCGCTTCAGGCCAGCTGCTGCAGTACAGGGTCCGCTGTCTTCCTCCTACTTTGTGCTTTGTTTTCTTCATCCTTGAGCTGCGAGCTTAGTGACTCTTTCTTTTTCTCCTTCTATTAGTTTCTTATTACTGCTGCCACAAATCATTAAAACTCCCTATGTTCACAGGCGGAAAACTATGAAAAAGGAAGAAGTATCCCTTTCATTGCTTCGATATTCAAAATAACACTTAGCAATTTACAGATGTCAGAGTTTATGTTCAATTACTCCCCTGTACTAGAATTGTCACAGCTCCCCAAGTGATTTGAACACTCTGAGATTCTACTCCCTTTCTCCACCTTTGTCACCTGTTAAACTCTTCTCTCCTACCCAGAACTCCATCAGAGTGACCTTCTGCACTGGTCACCTGGCGTCACCCAATCCTTTCAGCTCCATGGCTGGGGAGGGTGCAGACAGAAGGGCTCAAGGAAATCTTGTCTTGGAGCACCTGGAAAGAAAATACATTCTGGAGCTCTTCCAGTCATGGCAAGAGGAAGGCTGGGTACACAAGGGTCAGAAATGGCAAGCAGGCACTCTTCAATCCAGCTTGCAGAGTGTGAACCTGGAAAGGGACATACTTCACCCTAACTCTTCCCTTTCAGGAAAAGAGGAACAAGGCAGGTGATTGGCAAAGCAAAAGGAATGAGGGATTGCAGGGAAAACTGGGAGAGAGGGGGCAGGAGAGAGGAAAGAGGCAGAGAGGAGGACACAGGACTTTTAAATTGAGGCAGTGTTTCCTTCTCTGAGGGGGATAGGGTAGTGGTAAAACTTTTTGCGTGTCTGAAATGTTTCATAATAAAAAATTAAACGATTTCTTTTTCTCATGGAAGTCTATAGGTGATGTCCTGGAATTTCATAGTTACAGGACCCTTCCTTAGTTCTGGGGTGCTCCCTTCCCCCATAGTAACAACAAGAGTTAACCTCTTGGGAACCAACAGAAGCAGACATCCAGAGCAGCTTTTGTTTCCTTGGCAGGGGAATTTAATTTTCCCAGCAGGACACTAGATATTGTATCTGTCTTTTTTGAACCTGAGGTTCTCCAGTCTCTTTGACTGATTCTGTTCACCTCAGATTCTCTCCACATCTTGTCTGGGCTGGGGTCCTAACCCTGAGCCCTTGTTAGAGAGGAACATGGCCCAGTGCCTCTGGGATCACATCCCAGTCTGGTTCTAGGCTGGGAAAATGGGTGGGGGAGACTCTCCTCAAAAAGTGTCAACAAGCTTTGAAATTTATGAATGCCTCCTCCTCTTTCAGAGTGTCTCTCTCCAATTCCTTCTCTCCCTCCTTCTCTCTGTTTCTCTCTCCTTCTCTTCCTCCTGTTCCTCCTTCCCCTTCTTTTCCTCCCACTATCGCCATCCCACAAAGACCATGAAGGTTCTTGTAAAGAGAAAGATCCTCTCAGACATTGGGGTTCCCTCACTCAGGCTTGGCCAGGCTGGGTCCTCCCTTCCCCCTTGTCTCCCTGCCTGCTTTCCCCTTCCCAGGAACCCACTCCAGGTCCTCTAACCTTGTCTTGGCACCGCAAGCTTCATTCTTCAGATCTCCTCCAGTTACCTCGGATCCCAAACTGGACTTCACTCCCTAATGCCCTGAAAAGTGGGCCTTGGAAACCAGGCAAGACTTAGAGCCCTACTTGAGTTCCACCAAACAATGCAGATGCACAAAAGGGCCCAGTTCCATCCATGGGCAGTGACACAGCCTGTTGGACCCACACAGGGCCGGTACAAACCACAAGGGGGAGCAGTGGCTTTGAGCAGAGACCTGGGAGCAGGTTTATCCTGGTAAGTTTAGGACTGCTTGCAACACAGGAAAAGGAAACTGCTTGCTGATTGTGCCCTGTGCAGAGGACTAGGACTTCACACCCCCATCCCACCCCCTCACTAACTGGGTTCCTCTCTGCTAAAATGGAGCTTTGGGCAGGAGCCTGGTTTATCACTGCATGGTCTGTGCAGGCCACAGGAGAAGCAAAAGTGAGAAAATGAAACTTAACAAAGCCCTCACCACCTAGTATATCATTGCAGATCATTAGCTGCATGTGTGTACATATCTCATGTTTCTACTAGCCACATACACGTCAAACATATATGTATATTATGGCTGTATGCATATTTACAATTACGTTAAAATATAGCCATAATGTACACAGTTTCATAGCCTGCTATAAAGCCCTGAAAGTAGAAAGATTGTCAGCCTGAAACTCTGGAACCACACACAAACACATAGCCTCCCAAATAGAGTAAAAGTAATGACTTTTTCAAACAAAAACAAGACAAAACAAACACCTTATGAAATATGTCACCAGCAGACACTTATTCCATGAAATGTGAATGCAAGTTCCTCAGTTTGAAGGGAATTATATCAGAATGCAACTTAGAAGTACACAAATGAATACATGCACTAAATACAGTAAATACAAAAGGTGATCTTATTCACTGTTAAAAATTCTTTAGATTAAGGGTATAGGTCAGTGTAGAGCACTTGTCCAGTATGCATTAGGCTGTGGGTTCATTTCCCAGCACCACAAAAAGCTAAAGATCATTTGATGTTTAAAGGAAAATTATGCATTATGGTGCTTATAATATAGAAGTAAAAAATGATGCCAATTACAACACAAGGATGAAAGGGATATTATATTCTTATGCTACCCATGAAATCATTTATAATTCGCTGTGATGTGACACACATTGTAAAGCTCTATGATCTTTAAAAAAATTGGTGCATAAACACATGGACTTGAAAATAACAAGAGTTTTCCTGCGACTACTTTCTGTATTTTCATAGAAATTTGATTGTTTTCTCTGTTTTTATTGTTTTGTTTTTTGCTTTATAACATAAAAAATGCCTTCAATGCCTCATTTCCACCAACTTCAGTAAAGTTTGTAGCTAATGCTCATGTTCCATATATTCATCTACAGCATAATAATATCAAATGTACATTTTAGTTTTATTTCTTCCTTTCAGATTTTTTTATTTCTTTTTCTTATATGATTGTCCTTTCCAGAATGTCTAATACAATGTTAAATGAAGGAAGAGATCCCACAAACTTTTCCTCGAGTGCTATTGTCAGAAGTGGCCTCCCAGCATCCTAAGAAGTTTCCCCATAGAAAAGAAATAAATGAAACAAGAAATAAAAAAAGGAAGCTTAGTCTAAGTCATGAGTATCTAAGTCATGAGATACTTAAGTCTAAGGTGGTCAGAGCCACAGACCCAAGAATGTTTCAGAAGCAGGAGTTCAGATACATATTTCAGACACATTTTCCTCTTGCTGTGCATCTTTATCTCTATTTCTTTCACAGAAGTTAGACTATTAAGCGTTGTGTCTCTAGTGGAGTCACTTGGCCCACCTGTGTTTCCCTGGGAAATTATCATTTCCTCTAGGTTTAAAATTTGTGTACATAGAAGTTGGGAAAGTAATATCATGACTTAAAATTTCTTCTGTTTCAGTTTCTACTTCTTTTCAGTTTCTATTTTGTATGTGAGTGTTTTCTTCCTCTTTTTGTTGATCAAGTGAGCTGCTAACCTGTCTAATTTGCTTCTTTAAAAATAGAATTTTGATTTATTAAATTGATTGATTTTTCTATTATCTACCACCTTTGATTTTGTTTCTATCTTTATTTCCTTCTTTGTACTGTCTTTTGGCTTATTTCATTGTGATTTGTTAAAACTTGGGTATGTATTAGGGAGGCTTCTTCAGAAAAACAGCCAATAAAAAAGATAGGTAGGGATTTACTGTGGAAATGGGCTCTGCTTGTGGACACAGAGGGACCATGAGGGCCTTCTGCAAACTGCAGCACAGGGAATCCAGTGTGTGGCTCAGTCTAAATCAAAAGCTGAGAACCAGGGGAGCTAATGGCGTAATTTACTTTGAGGCAAAGGCCTGAAGAACTAGGAGACACTAGTGGCATTCCAATGTCCAAATGCTGGAGAATTTAGAATTCTGACATCCAAGTGTAAGAAATGAATGGCCCAATCACAGAAGAAAGAGAATTTGTTTCTCCTATTCTATTTCATTCTATTCAGGCCTTTATAGACTCAATTGTCCATGGTGAAGATAGATTGTCCTTAGTCACTGATTCAAATGCTTCTCTGGGAAACACCCTCAGAGTCTTGACCCTACAGATACACCTTGTTTTGCTGCACTGTATTTTATTGTGCTCACAAATGATGCATGCTTTGCAAATTGGAAGTCTGTGGTAATCTTGCATCAAGCAGGACTATTGGTTCCCTTTTCCAGCAGCTCAGGTGATTGTTAGCATTTTTGAGCCAAATAAATGAAGTAAGTAAGTACACTTATTTTAGAGACAGTGCTACTATACACTTAATAAACTGTAAGATAGTTTAATATAACTTTGGTATGTACTGAGAAAACAACTCTTGCAACTTGCTTTATTGGGATCATCAACTGATTGCTGTGCTTTGGAACTGAAAACTCAGTATTTGTGATTATAAGCCTGCAGTGTGCTGGGAGCTACCTGTGTAATAGTTGATCTCATCGAGCCGATGCCTAATTAGCCATCATAGATATCTAATTGATTTGTTTCCCTGTCATTTTCACTGGTGAAAGCATTTAGCACTATGAATTTCTCCTGATTACTATCTCTATCCTATAATTCCAACAATCTGTTAGGTCCTCTAGCAGTAATTTGTCCTCTAATCTAATCTAACGCTCATTTATGTTGGTTAGTATATTCACACTTAGGATTCAGAGTCTTCTTGGTGACCACTTTATTTTTCTGATGCTGGGAGTGGCACCCAGAGTCTCACATGTTAGACAAGAACTCTACCACTGAGCCATACATACACTCATGCAATTGATGATGATTTTATTTATTTAGAGGAGGTAATTGAGACAGGGTCTCACTGTAGTTCAGGCTGGCCTTGAATTCGCATATTTAGCACATGCTGGCCTCAACTCACAGTGATTCTCCTGCCTCAGCCTCTGGTACACCACCACGCCTGGGTTCATGGTAGTTTTAGATTGACGTTAATTATGTCTAACATTAGCTTACTCTATTCCCCTTCTCGGCATTTTTCCTCAGCCACCTTGTGCTTCACAAAGATTTGCATAGGGCAGGGCTGGATTGTAAACACAGGAGATCACAAT
Source organism: Dasyprocta punctata (assembly GCA_004363535.1). Classification (NCBI taxonomy): domain Eukaryota; kingdom Metazoa; phylum Chordata; class Mammalia; order Rodentia; family Dasyproctidae; genus Dasyprocta; species Dasyprocta punctata. The sequence continues at coordinate 10,244 of RJWM01038297.1, read as the reverse complement.
CTGTTTTTCATTGGCCACGTTAATTTTTTGGTTGTTGTTTTTAAATTTTCAGTGCTGGGGATTATATCAAGGGCCTTAGGACTGAGCCACATCCACAGCCCTTTGAGGCATGTATTGGCTAAGTTTCCCAAACTGAATTCAATCTTGCATTTCTCTTGCCTCAGCTTCCCATAGTCTCGGGGTTACAGTTGTGCCTGACCACCCCTGGATTATGGTTATTAAGAATATGTTTGCGTAGGCTAGAGATTGGGATTTGAACTGCAGCTAATCCCATCCTACCAGAGCACAGGAGAATGAAGAGTTGTCAGATGTATTAAGAGACTAGGTTCCATTTGCTATTCTAAGTCCTTTGGAAGAGTTGGAGATACAGCTCAGTGGCACAGCACCTGCCTGGCAAGCAAAGGTCCTGAGTTCAATTCTCAATACCAAGAAAAAACAATGAAAGCAAGCAAGCAAGCAAGCAAACAAGCAGATACAAATTAAGTTATCTACAGAAAAAAAAACAAGAATATGGATAATGTCACCTATGTCATCAGTAATAAGTCCCTCGAGAGGCTGTCATAAGCCAGGTCTTTCTGCACCACAGGTTCTGATAGGCACAACCTCAGAGAATAGCTACAATCCATGAAACCACATAGCTGCCCCACACTACAGGCTCAGAGCAATGTGATGTCCCATAATTCACATGGCAATCACCGGTCTGTTGTCTCAAGGCATGTTTTGCATTGTACAGAGCAAAGATGGTGAGGAGCTGGTACCATCTACTCTTCCTTTCACTGCTTGTGTACATAATGAAATGGCAAAATCTACAAAAGGTTCTTTGTATCTTTATCAGTCGAATATGTCCCTCTGGGTCTGAATTTGACCTTACTTGTTAGCTTTTTGTTCATTTGCCAGCTGTGTGTCCTCTGCAGGAAATACATCTTCATGCCTTTTGCTCACTTCCAAATAGGCTTATTTGTTGGCTACTGAGTTTTGAGAGTTTTGTGTATACTAGATTCTAGTGCTTTATGAGACATTGGTTTACAAACATTTTGTCCTGCTCTGTGGCCTGTATTTCATCCTTGTTTTTTTTTGTGTGTGTTTGTTTGTTTGTTTGAGACAGGGCCTCAGAAAGTAATCAGCCTGACACTGAACTTGCTATATTGCAAACTGGCCTGAAATCTGGAAAGAGTCTCCTGCCTCAACCTCCTGAATGTTGGGATTACAGGCAAGTGGTTTATTTTTCTACCTCTTAATAGATTCCTTAATAAAGCAAAATAATTTTAAATAGTGCAATTTATTTTTATAGTATTTTAGTTTTACAGGGAAACTGCACAAAAAGTACAGTGCTTCTTCATTCCTCCTTCCCACCAGTAATCCCTAGTTTCTCCTGTTGTGACCACCTGGCTTTAGTGTGACCATTGGTTTCCACTGATGAGGCCCCTCCTAGAACCCTGGTAAGCCCTGGATATTTACCCTCACCTAAAGTTTGCCTTTCCCAGGATGTCTATAGCTGGGGGTTTAACGGAGCCACATGATACTGGATTCTTGTACTTAGCAATATATACTTAAGCCTCCTGTATGTATTTTTGTGGCTCAAAGGTTATTTTTGGTTCTTTCAAAGTAAGTTCGCACTGTCTGGATATAATAGAGTTTATTTATTCACTGATCTATTGAGCAACATTGTGATAGCTTCTGGATTTGTGCAGTTACGAACAAAGCTGCTGTAATCATTCATGTGCAGGTTTTTGTGTGTACTTAAATTTTCAACACATTTGTGTAAATATCAAGGAGTGTGTTTGCTTAGTCATGCGGGAAGCTTATTTTAATTTTTTTTTTTTTTTTTTTTTGCAGCACCAGGGATTGAACTCACAACCTCGTTCCTGCCAGGGCAGGTGCTTAAGCCACTGAGCCAAACTCCCGGCCCTGGTTTTTTGAGGCAGGGTCGCACTATGTAGCTCAGGCCGTCCTTACGCTCGCTCGTGTTGTAGCCCAAGCTGGCCTGGAACTCACAAGGTTCCTCCTACCTCAGCCTCCTGAGTACTGGGATTAAAGGCATGCGCCTCCACGCCCGGCTTTATTTTAATTTTTGAAAGGCAATATCAGACAGCTTTCCAGTGTGGCTGTACCATTTTGTATTTCCACCAGCAACAAATGGGAGTTTCTGATGATCTGCATTCTTCCTGGCATTTTGTATACTCTGGAGATTATGTATTTATTTAAAGCATTCAACTAAGTGTGCGGGGGTATCTTGTTTTAACTTACAATCCCTCAATATGATGTAGAATATCTTTATATATGCTTATTTGCCATCCATGTAACTTTTCTTGAGACAGGATCTTGCAATGCAGTTCAGGCTGGCTTTAAACTCACTATGTAGCCCAGGCTGACCTCAAATTGCGGCAATCCCCCTACCTCAATCTCCCAAGTGCTAGGATTGTAGGTCTGCACCACCATGCCTGGCCATATATCTTCTTTAGTGAGGTGTTTATTTAGATGTCTTTTCCACTTGCAACTGTGTTTTTTTCTTATCACTGAGTCTGAAAATTTCCTTATATATTTGGGATACGAGTCTTTATCAGATATGTGTTTATCAAATATTTTGCCCCAGCCTGTGGGCTGTCATTCCATGATCTGAGCAGTATCTTTCTCAGGACATAAATTCTCTCCCCCCCCACTGTAACTTTTATTGGATTTTATTGTCAAATTTTCACACATGTATATAAGATACTTTGATTCTATCAATCTCCCTTTTCCCCTTTCGCATTCTTTTCCCTGAACTCCTTACTCCTTAATAGTCTCCCTTCTATTTTAATAGAATAGAAATTCTTCATTTTATGATTCCAACATAACAAATGTTTCCTGGAAAATGCTTTTGCTGTTATATCCAAGTACTACCAAACCTAAAGCCATGTAGAATTTTCTTCTCTCATTTAGTAATTTGGTGGGTTGCATTAGCCAGTTTTCAAACAGGGACCCAGCTTTGCATACCTGGAAAAACAAGGTGACGATTCCTTTTATTTATTGCTGAATATTATTTGGTAGCATTTTGTTAAGAGTTTAATATCTATAGTTCTGAAAAATACTTATTTGTGGTTTTCTCCTTCTGTATATATTTTATCTGGCTAGGGTATCAGGAAATGTTATAATTTAGTTCTACAAATAAATTCATAAGGTGAAATAGAAAACATTTCTCCCTCTTCTATTTGCTTGGAACAAAATGAGTAGAATTGATATCTTTCACTTTCTATTGATTGACATACGATAGTCTTTAGAAACATATTTGAAAGCGATCTGTAATGAATTTATTTGTTCTTGGGTTCTTCTTTTTCAGAAGATTTTATTAACATAAAGGTTCACTTATTATGTCCATGCCATCTAAAGTTACCATACAGTGATCTGGACTGGAGAAGGGATGGATTAGAACATAAAACAAAAATAACAGAAGCATTGAGACTTTTTCCTTCTGAATTGCAAGTCTGAGCTCAAAAAAGTTTGCTTCACACTCTGTTCTCTGGCTCTCCCTTCTTCAGTCTGCCATAATGAAGGGATGGACAGTGTTAGGAAAGTGTGTGATTTCAATGCAAAGCTGTCACCTGTGTGCTAAGGCTGAGCAGAGTCAGACTCCAGAGAGTGCTCAGCTTCAGTGGCTTCCTTGGCAGGCCACCTTCCGGAACCCCCACCATCCACAGCAGGGTGATCCTCCAGCTCCAAGGCCAGTGTGGCCTGTTTCAGCTTGCTCCGCTTGCTCATGGGCTTCTCTACCATGACTTCAAGACTTTGGATCCTACCATGTGCCACCTGCAATTATTCAAGGAAGTCAAGGTTCTGTTTGCATGAGCTCTTGTGGGTTTCCTGTAATTTATTCATTCTTTGGTTGGCACTAAGAGGAAAGGAATCCACAGTATCTTGAAAGTCCAGGTACTCACTTCAGAGGCTTGTAACTGTTTAGCAATGTCCACCTCAAACACCCAATAGGTGGTCTTCTCCATTTGCACCAAGTCCAGGTTGGGTAATGTGTTTTGCATGAAGACTACCATGATTTCTAGGTTTTCATGCTGCAATATCAAAGCGTTTCAACTTTCCAATGGACTTAAAGCCACTTTAAATATGACCTCTGATCCCTGAAGAAAAATCAGATCAAAGACTCTGGCTACACATCCCAGTGCAGAGGCTGATCCTGAACTCCCTCAGGTGGTTGTAGAGGTCTGTGTGGGTAGTCACAGTGGAGTCTTGAGAACTAGATTTGTCAAATAATCATGTCTTGTCGATACTATTTCTGTGTCCCATGTCAAACATCAGAATCAAAATTGTGGGTATTTGAAGTGCTTCTTCCTCACTCATATAAAGCAGCACACTGTGCACCTCAAAGCTGACACCTTGACAATATCCTGCTTCCTGGCTGAGAAGTGAGTCAGTCTTCAGAATGTTGTAAAATGCCAGCTGCCCTTCTCTGAGCTGGGCAGAGAAGTATGGATGTGTTGGAAAGGCTCGCCTAAGTTCAGTGAGAATTCATGCTGCTGGGAGGTGAGGTGTTTTAAGAGTTTTTTTGTAGGACAGTTCTTTGGCTGCTGCTTAATGGGAAGCGAGTGTTTAAGGTGCAACTTTTCCTTCAGAAATTTCCAGATTTCACTCTGTGATGACATGCATGCCTTGCCCAACATCTCAGTGCCTTTCTTCCATGTCAAACTTAATTTCTGATCTTCCTGCAGTGCTAAGCATCTTTCCAAACCCTGTAGTTCCTTCTTTAAGACAAGGAGGGAGTTCTTTGTAATCGCTATTGATCTCAAGCACTTGGTTAGTCAGTTATTCTCAGAGGCTTCCAGCTCCTGATTTTCCTTCCCCATCCTAAACAGCAGCATCTGTTGTAGAATAGCATTTTTTCCCTGCAGCTCCTGAAGTTGCTGTGAGGTCCTTTTCTTCACCTCTGATCCAGGGTTAAATGATCCATCTTCACATCTTGGCTCCAAAGCAGATCACAGGAAGCTCACCTCCTCCTGAATAATCTCCAGATCTGCTGGGAGACTCTCACATTTTCTCTGGGGTAGATACTCTCAGGAATATCTACTGCAGTCCTTGAGTGTGGCCAGTCTTCACAGGGCTCCTGCTTTGGATTTAAAATTCCTTTTGGGGGTTCAGTAGGTCAGAGCTCTGATTCTTATTAGCAATAGCCAGGACTGTTAAAGATTTAGCACAGTAGAGGAATGACGAATTTTTTTCTGCAGGGAATTAATACATGAAGTGCTGGGTTTGTTCTCCACTCAAATTATAGGTACTTTCAAAAGTTTGGTAAGGAGTTGGAAGTGTTAAAAAGGGGAGAAGGAGCAGGCAGCACTTGGGCCCCTCACTGATGGATGGTCCACATTCTCTTCTTTCCCTTTTGTGAACTGTCTTTGTGCTTAGGGAGCACTACTTCATAAATTTTCTTGAAGAGATTCCTGAGGACCCCTGAACAGGGAGGGAACAGGCAATGCACAGGAAATTGGCTCAGAGTGTTGGCTTCCCTGTGCAAGGCCTGCTGCGGTTGGATAGTAGCAGGCTTCTCTGGGGGACAGGTCATCCCAGAAGCCTTGAAGGAGCTCTTAGAGAAGGGTAAGGCTTCCTAGTTACCCATGGATGGCTCTTTCATAGTGCTACTTACTGTATTAGACACAGATCAATGGTGGCAGAATGTTCCTGCAGGCCTCTGGCTTTATTACCTTGGAATAAAATACTTTCTAAAGACTCTGTTAAAGACTTCTTTGCTCTCTTTTTCAGTGTATCTAGTCTAAATCAAGGGGCACTGGCTGGTAATTGACCACCACTCTCCGGGGCAGTGTACAGTGTCTGCTTAATCTCTCCAACATGGAAGCACCCTCTTGTTTCTCTTCAAATAAACATCATAGAAAAGACAAAATTCATTCTTTTGCTGCTCATTTCTTGGTTTCAATTTCTGCAGCTTCCCAAAAACAGTTGCCTGCTCCAGATTACTCAATATCCATCAGTTGCTTTTGGAGTTTTAATTTGATTTTGGAGGAATTCATCCCCTCTGACCTCTGTAGAGCTTGTGCAAGCTCTCCCCCAACTGGAGAGCGCCTCAGCTGTCTCCTCTACTGGGGCACAGGAAAGCCAGCTTCAGGGTCATCAAGGTTTCAATCAACCAGAGCTTCATTTGCACGGTGGAACACAGAACAGACAATTGGGAGACCGTGGACTCAGACAGGGAGAGTGGATCTGAACAAGTTAATGTGGATCTGGGCTGGCAGGGCCTTCTTGTTTGCCACAGTACTGTAACTCCCTGGCTGCTGAAAAGCATCTTGAATTTCTTAGCGAAGTTGTGGTGGATCACAGATGGGAAGCCCAGCTCCCTCCTCCTGGAGAGCAACCTTCCAGGTCTGTCTGATAGAGCTGGTGATTTCAGGCACATTTGTTTCATCCTAGTCTTTGAACACAAACAAGATACTGTAGCGAGGACAGCAGCCTCCTTAATCAGACATGTACAGTAGCCTGGGTTATGAATTCCTTTGTGAACAAGCTGTAGTATGCACTCAAAGATGCTGGAACTGAATATCTCCGTGTTGAAGATCCCACTATTGACCCCTCCTTGGGTCATGTTGCAACTGAGTGCAGAGGGGGAACCCAAAATCAGACTTGTCTTGGTACAGGCTCCTGGTCTGAGGACTCCCCACTGGGCCTTTGCACCTCTGTTACAACCCAAATCAGCAGGGATCCGGCATTCCAAGAAAACATAGGCAAGGAACCTAGCAAAGCAGATGTTTCTTTTTTTTTTTCCAAGTACAAACATAGTGCTGCTCAATTCCTCAATCAAGACCTCTCATTACAAAACAGTTTCCACACAACTCTAATTTAAAGGGATTGAAATGGTCCTCTGATAAGAAAAGATGTGAGAAACACCTGACCAGATTCAAACATACATGACTTCTACAGAGTCAACTTTCCAGTGTGCTATGGAGGAAGCCTACTGTATTTCCTTTAAATAAAGCCAGGCAGTGACAACTAGCATTGTGCAACATCATTCCTGGGACTGGAAGTCTCCATCCTGGGGTGAGGAGAGGCGAGGCAGAGTGGAGGGGCCCAGGACTGGAAACATCATGCCTCAGGCCTCTGGGAGGAGAGGAATGGACCAGGGGCAGCCTGGTCCCCTGCACTGTGCTGCTAATCTGTGTCCACCCTGGGGCACTGCAGGTAAAGGGGTATTGGTGAGGAACACTCAAGACTTTTGGTTTACTTTCCCAGCTTTTATTCATATTTTGTGTTTTAAATACTTGGAGATTGAAGGCTTTACTTAAATTCCAGAATTCAGTAGTGCCTTCTAATAGGGAAGGCTCAGGGAGGAATCCCACTGACATGATTCTGGGAAAGAGGAAGGCAAGGATGGTAACTTAGTTTATTTCAGTGAACACTCTTTGTCCTAGGATATAACTAAGACTTGCAATAATGTGAAAAGCACATGATAGAAACAAAAATATACAGCGAAGACTATTTGATCTGTGTGCAACACAATCAAAAACCAATTCAAGCCATAATTCTTACCATTCCCATAATTATCTCACTCAAAGATGATAAAATTCATTCACTTCTGTGAAACTTCAGAAGTGACACAACACATCAAGATTAGACAAAAGGTTATAATACACTTTGGCCATGATATAGCACAGGGCTATGTTTAGTCCATAGACGTTTTCATTTACAGTTGCCAGGAACGATCAGCCTTTTAATTGTATTACACTGATGAGGTTTGCTTTGCAGTTTTTCTGTATTTTAAACGTGTAGCAGAACAGTGCCGCCCTGCAGAGGCGCAGGCTGCTTCTACTGGGCACTGACGCTGCTGAGGAGGCTGTGCACGGTGTAAGCACTGTGCTGCTTCTCTAGAGCTTTCTTTAGCGTTAGCTCCTATAATATTTTTCCATAATTTTTCCCTATCCAATTCTTTGTTCTTCTCTCTTTGTCTCTCAGCCTTGAAGGAGCTAGGAAGGTCATCAAACAGCTGGCCATTCATTTCCATCAGGGTTTTCAGCACATTGTACACCAGTGCTACAAAGGTCCGGTTCCAGTGTTACTTGGAAATTTTGTACAAACTGGTAAACATTAGGGGTGGTATTTTATCATTGGTCTCCTCAATCAAACCAAGAATATATACATTATTCCAGAAGTACAATGCTTTTTCTACAACCTGAAAATGAGAACTGGAGACACACTTGGATATTCTCTTAAAAAGTGGTTCTTCAATTGTTTTGAACTGTGCTAGCTGAATGACATCTAAGACTTCTTCACTTTCTTCTAAAAACATCACGTCCTCCGGACTCCATGTTTCTGGCCAAAATTTCAGCAATTCTCTGATCATTGGTTCTGTCAGTGTTGCATCTCTCCCCAGGAACTGTACAACACCATATGCTAGCTGAGCATGAAACAAAGCTAATCCTTTCACATTATGCATAGGAATAAGAACCTTCGTTAGAAATTGTTTATGTTCTGCTTTCAATGGCAATGTAAAGCCGTCGATACCACGTTCTAAAATTTCAAGGAATTCAGCAACACCTATAAACCTGAGGAAAATGTTAATTTGTTTTCTGATGAATGCTCTTAATCCAAGAAATTTCCCATAAATTCGGTGCAGAACGGTCTTCAGGAAGTCACGTTCTCTGGAATCTTCACTATCGAAAAGCTCCAGGAGCTGTTGCACAAGTTTCTGATCAAGCATCGCCTTGCAACACTACCCTGGAAATCAGGGCTCTCCAAAAATCTCAAGAAGAAGTCACACACCAATTGCATGTGCGGCCAAGAGACCTCAAGCGTGAGTCCAATCTCTTCTGAATTAAAATCCGGATTATCACTAGGAGAAAGAATATGAAGATGTCAGCCCTGATCATTTTTACTATATCAGAATACGCTGATTCAACAATTACCCCACGATTCGTTGAAACATACTCAACCAGTCCATTCAGTGCTGCTCTTCGAATTTCTTTGCTCTTCAAGTCTGAAACAGTCCATGAAATTAAACAGCACACAACACTGCTGCAACTTCTGGCAGAAAAAGCTCTTGCTCATTTGAAGGGGCATCTCTGAGCTGGGGCAGGGGCTGCAGCAGCCTGGCCGCCCTGGCTGAGGCACTGCGAGGAGCCCTGCGAGCGCTCCTGCCTCTGCGCCTTGCGCTCGGATTTCTGGGCGGAGTCGTCCACCCTCTCCGAGGCCCAGATAGGGGCCCTCGCAGGCCGGGCGAGCTGCGGCTCCGGCTGCTTCGCGCGGGCAGCGAGGCTGGAGGAGGAGGAGGCGGGGATAGGCGCACGGCCCCGCCCGCTCCCCGCGCCCCACCCCGCCCAGCCGGTCCCCGCCGCCCCACAGCGCCCCAGCGCCGCCTCCCCGCGCCTGCCCGGGCTCCGGGTCCCCGCCGCGCTTAGCGCCCGGGCCGGAGCGGGAAGGGCCGGCCTGGAGGGGAGCAGAAGCCGGGGACTCCGGGTGCGCGGGGCGGGCGGCCGAGAGCCCCGAGTCAGGCGACCGCGGCGGGGGCGCCCCTCGTCCCGTCAGCGCCTCAGCGCCCGCCGGCAGCGCCGTCCGCCCGGCCCGGGGCCGCCTCCTGGCGCTGCCCTCGCGGGTCCGCCCGGAGCTCCGCCGCGGGGCCTCCGCTCCCCGGGACGGCAACCGCCCCAGATCAGACGCCTCCTGGCCGGGAAGGCTCTCCGTTCCCTGGGGCAACGCTCTGGAGGCTCAGCCAGACCTCGCCCCTGGTTTTCTGTTTCCCACCGGGCAGTGCATTGTAGGAGCCTCTGATGTGGCCTCCTGCAGCCGGGCTGGGTGAGGGCGGTGCCGCCGCCTCCGCCTCTTCTCGCGGCTGAGGACCCGAAGGTCCTCGGGGAGCAACGGGCACCTGGGCCTGGGGAGCGGCGCTGACCAAGGAGGAAGTGTCTTCCAGGGTCCGCTTTTTCTCCCGCAGGCTGAGGGAGCGGGAGGTGGGGAGCTGAGCCCTCCTCTAGTGGAGTCATCTGGCCCACCTGTATTTCCCTAGGAAATTATCATTTCTTCTAGTTTTAAAATTTGTATACATAGAAGTCTGGAAAATATTATCATGACTTAAAAATTTTTGTTTCAGTTTCTACTTCTTTTCAGTTTCTATTTTGTGTGCAAGCATTTTCTTCCTCTTTTTGTTGATCAAGTGAGCTACTGGCCTGTCTAATTTGCTTCTGACAAGAGCTGAGACCCGGGGCGTCCAGGGGTGTGGACCGAGACCCCCTACCCTCACCCCATCTTCCCTGTGTCTCAGGCCC
>RJWM01038296.1:0-16697 GCA_004363535.1 Dasyprocta punctata | reverse complement strand
CCACTCTAATGTTACCTCTTTGTCTTCTCCACCCCTTTTCATACTGTTTACCTTGGAAGGAAGACACTAGAAAGTCCTCACCTTGGGAATTGGTATTGTTACAGGAAGCTGAGTTAGAAATATTATAGGAAGTCAGATAGGGTTAGGCCCTCAAAGAACCAGCACAGAGGACCAGATGTCTTGTAACCTTGGAAGAGACTCACACCTGTTGCTGTGGGCCAGATCTCATGACAGAAGGCAAAACAAATGCAACCACACCTTAAGTATAAACATTAGGGATTAGATATGGATCATTTTGAGAAGCCAGGAATTACCATCCCAGCTCCCTACAGAAAGAGTCACTGATGTGTAAGAATGCTCACTTGCTATGTGACTTGCTTCCCCATTTGTTTCTGATTTGGTCAATTCTACTTAATTAATATTATTGGTTGACCAGAGTTCTGTCCCACCTCATGCCTGTCTGCCTTGTGAGTTTCCAGTTTTCCCCCTCATGGTTTTACTTCATAAAAGTCACTGGAATAGACAGTCTTTGGCAACCCACTCAGGACCCCTTCTGTCTCTCAGACAGAAGCTTTCTTTCTCTCAATAAATATTTCTGCTCTTGTCTTAGTTACTTTTTCGCTCATTGCCAAGACAAAATACCTGACGCCCAAAATTAGGGAAGGAAAGGTTTATTGTTATAGTTTCTTGGGAGTTTTAGTCTATAAAGTTGGCTCCAAGGCAGCATGGCATGGTGGCTGCAAGCTGCAAGCCACACTGGTGAGAGAGAGAGAGAGAGAGAGAGAGAGAGAGAGAGAGGTGGAAGAGGAAGCGAACAAGAGGAAGACCCACCTTCCCTTACACTGTATGTCAGCTCCACCCCTGGGTGGGCACAGCGCTCACATTGTCAATCAACAAACCAATAACAAACCAATAACTCAGCCCCATCAAAATTATATGAGGACTTGGGGGAACATAGCATACCCCATACATTCCACCCCTGGACCCCCAAGGACTCATTTATATTCTTAATACAAAAACCATTTAGTCCATCTCTAAAGGTTGCCAAAGTCCTAACAGTTTTAGCATTGCTGAAAAGTCTAAGTCCCAAATCTCCTCTGAGATCTATGGCAAACTCTTAACTGTAACCCCCTGTATAAATGAAAACAAGGTTAAGCACTTCCAACATATAAAGGCACAAGATAAACATTACCATTCCAAAAGTTACAAACAAGGGAATACAAAGCATTGGAACCAAAGCAAGTCTAAAATCCAGCAGGGCAAACATTAAGTCCTGGAGTTTTCTGCTCAGCATTTGAAGTAATCTGGTTACAAGCTCCAACAGGCATGAATGACTCCACCCCTGTGGCACCTTTAGGGGTCTTAACTTCTATAGCTTTTCTTGGATGATCCACATTTCTTGGCTCCACCTTTACATCTTTACACATTGCTCTCTGCAGGCGAGGCAGAAGCTGCCTTAGCCTTTTCTTGTACTTAAAACCAGCATCACGTGGATGCCGCCAAGGTCTACTGCAGGCTGGAGCAGTAGCCAGGTTTTTCTCTCTTTTGGCTGTAGGGGTCGACTGCCTGGAGTGCTGAGCTCTCTGAACCTGATTGTGAGGAACAGCTTCTCTATGCTGCCATTTTGGAATCTGGCGTGGCCACTGCCGTTTTGGGACATGGCGTGGCCTCTGTCACCACTCTGGGACAGGGCACTCTGCGGGTTTTTGTCGCCACTCTGGGACAGGGCACTCTGCGGCTTTTTGTTGCCACCCCGGGATTGGGCACTCTGTGGCTTTTTCCTCCAAACAAACTCTTTTACTTTTGAAGGCCTGAGGCTGCAAAGGGCGGAGGCCTGCTGCTTCCCAGGATGCCCCCAGGCCATCTTTTTTACTCTTTTGTTTCTTCTCAACAATCAAGGTCTCAGCTCCATCTTTACAGTCTATAGCTTCCTGGCCAAACTCACATTTTAAATCACCATGCTGGGCTCCTTGCTCTTTATCCACAACATAAATCTGGCTAAGAGCCCCCAACAAAAGCCAGGCCACCATTTCAATGTTTGGCTGCCTCATAATTTCTGTCTGTAGAGTAATTAATCCTTTGCCCTTAATCTCAGTCTCAGGCAAAGTCTCCGGGCATGGACAGAACATAGACAAACTTTCTGCCAAACCATAACACACATCGTGTGGTGTCCAACACCCAATGTTGTTCTTCTTCCCAGCAGAAATCTCCCGAGCCTGGTCTTTACTGGCAGGCTTTCTATCAGCCTTCCAGTCTCCTGGGCTCTGACCAGAATCTCCCATACAAAACAGCCTAAGCCATTCCAGCTCTATGCATGTAGACAGCATCTCTGAACCTTTCCAAACTTTCCCCGCAAGCCACTTCCAAAGGCTCTTGAACCACATGGTCAGGAATAGTCACAGCAATGACCCCACTCTCGGTACCAAATTCTGTCTTAGTTACTTTTTCGCTCGTTGCCAAGACAAAATACCTGACGCCCAAAATTAGGGAAGGAAAGGTTTATTTTTATAGTTTCTCGGGAGTTTCAGTCCATAAAGTGGGCTCCAAGGCAGCATGGCATGGCGGCTGCAAGCTGCAAGCCATGCTGGCGAGAGAGAGAGAGAGAGAGAGAGAGAGAGAGAGAGAGAGAGAGAGAGGCAGAAGAGGAAGCGAACAAGAGGAAGACCCGCCTTCCCTTACACTGTATGTCAGCTCCACCCCTGGGTGGGCACAGCGCTCACATTGTCAATCAACAAACCAATAACAAACCAATAACTCAGCCCCATCAAAATTATATGAGGACTTGGGGGGACATAGCATACCCCATACAGCTCTTGACCTCTGTTGTTCCTAAAATGCATTCTTCACTTTTAGAGAACATGAATTCATACTGGACATATAGCAGGTCAGAAGTTTTGTTCCCCTATATCAGTATGATCTTCCTCCCTGAAGATATGGTACCTATACATATTATGTGGTACTACTCTATGAGAGATTTATCTTTTCCCCTGCTTGTGCTTATTAAAGTATTTGTTTCTATTGCTGTAGAGCTAGGTTGTTTATTTTATACTTTTGGTCATAACTCAGTATTGTTTAGCTTGTTGCTCAAATATTTCACATTTTAGTCATTGAGAGATCTGATAGCTGGGTTTTGTATCATGTTGACCTTATAGCATACTTAATGTGCTTGATGTTGGTTTACTTTTAGAATGTTCTTACTTTTTGTCATTGTGTATAAGATTTTCCAGATTCACTTTGTATATTTTGCAGCCCAAGAATCAGCATTTTCCCTGAAAAACACTCATTAATTTTATTATAGAACACCATTTTAAACCAAGATCAGGGTCCTAGATGTGCTTTTTCCTCCTGGTTGACATTCTTTATATGTACCCTAGTTGGTAGAGTAAAGAAATGCATATTTATATGTGATGTCTTCTGATGTATGCATTCCAATTATTCTTTATCATAAACTTGTCTCTTAGGTTAGAATAAATATTAATTATTTCAACAAAAGTCTTAGAATCGTCTGTTTGTTCAACAGACTTTTCTCTATTTTATTTTTCTTTTTACTACCAATGGAAAAGACATTGGTCAGATGGTATGAGAAATTAAATAAACAAATGCAAATGAACATAAAGTGATAATTTCATTCTTACTTAAAGTAATCAAACCTAGATTGTATTCTCCTTAAAAGATCAATTTCAGATTACTGAACACAGAAAATTACAACAAATCACAACTGAAAAATATTCCTATTTTTTTGAGTATATATGCTTTCCCAAGTTTCTACCCATAGGCAATGACACAATTTCCTTTGTCTTAATCACACTACTATAAAAAATAACTTCACTTGTGTGGCTTAAAAAACGTTTATTTCTCACAGTTCTGTAGACTGAGATATTTAATCAAGGCATTGGCACATTTGCTGTCTGCTAAGGGCCCACTCCTTGTTTGCAAGTGAGCATTGTGTAATTGTGTCCTCATATGAAAGAGAACAGAGAAAAAGTGAACTGAAATATCTCTTTATGTAAAGATATTAGTCACATATATGAAGGTTCTGTGCACATGACCTAACTCCATCCCAGAGGTTGCACCCTCTAACATTTTCACCTTGCAGGGTAGAATTGCAACAAATGATTTTGGAGGACATATAAAAATTCAGTTCATGGCACCTATATTCAGAATAGCATGCACAGCATTTTAAAGTTCCTGGTTAGTGTTTGGTAGTAATTCATATTTGAAGTTAATGTCAGCAATGTCAATTGAATTAAGTGTTTCAATAAGATAATCTTCCCAGATAACATGAATGTAAGATCCAGCATGCTGAGTATTCACAACAGAACCTTGGAGCCTTTAAATGAAGATAATTGATTTATGTATATTATAAGCTGATTATACAATTGTAGGTGATCACGGTGGTTTTCATGGCGAGAAGAACTAGTTTCAAACTGACTTGCCTTGCTTGGCACGCTGACATTACTGTGATTTTCTGTTGAAACTGATGGCTGATTTTTAATTCCTTTTAAAAAGAGAGCTGACTTAACTCTGCATTTTCTTTGCAGTTCATTTTACTAATAATAAATAAATCATTTATTGCTTGGATTTGGGAATACATGCAGAAAAAATAGTCAAAGAAGAAAAAAATGTGAGGCTCATTCTTGACATAGATATTTGAGTTTGTCACTTCTTACTGTTTTGCAAAAAACATCTGGTTTTTAAAAAGTAAAAGACAATATTCAATCATAGTTCATCTTTTCCAAAAATTGTATCTCTGTTTAATCTTTTTTATTTTAAAAACAAAACAAAACAAAAGGATAAAAATCATACAGATTTTTATAAAATAGAAAATTGACACTAGTTACTATATTGTATATTGTTATCTTGAAAGTAGTTGTTCAGATTCCAATATTTAGGCATAAAAATATTTTAAGTCAAGTTTTACAGGAAATGATCAAATAGCTATGCATACCAAAAAAGTCAAGTTTTTCATTTTTAGAATTGATGATTTATAGAAAATATGTTAGATTTGATGTTTTAGTCTTTATATTAATAAATTACTTTAATATATTTTCATGGCAAATATATATTTTTAATTTTCCCATGGAGAACTAGTGAAGTATTAAGCATTCAGATTGGGGTACATTTTAAGCACCATGGAGATATGGTAGTTATTTTGAAGGTAAATCCTTAATCCTGTGAACTTTGAAAGAATATATAAAACTATCATTCTTATAGTACATCTCATCACACTGGAGGCCTACTCTGTTTAACTAGACTTTCTTTCCTTCAGATGTAGCCTAGAACCTTCATCAAGTACTCTACTTAGGATTTTGAATTGGGTAATAAACTTAAAAAATGAAAATACTTTCCTGCTTTCTTGAGACTCTTCTGGTGAAAGTTTTTATAGTACACTTATACCATAAATTTGAAATCTCTTTTCTTCAATTGTCTATTTTGTTTGCTTTTGCAAATCTTGGTATATTCACAGAATTTTTGAAGGGTAACTGTCAAAAACACCACTTGACTTCAAATAATTTGTTGAAGTAGATATTCAGTAGAATATCCAGTGGCACTTCCCCCAAACTGTAAAATAGTCTACAACTGCAGATTTGCTTGTATGTGCTCAATAGATGAAAATATCTTTTAAGTCACAAAAAAGGTTGGATTTTCTAGTTACACAAATTGTTCATTGTTGAAATAAACTACAGATTCTTTGCGAGGTAAAATTGGAACACTGAATATAATATAGTTCAGGGCTGAAAACATAGAAGTGCTCAGTATATATTTATTAATTTTAGTCTATTGTTCAAAACTCAAAAACAACTCAAAAAGTTGTACTGAACCACCCTTCACTGGATAGATTAAAGAACCAAGGCACTAGGGACACAATTCAGTGATAACAGTACTAGGTTAGTATGTACAAGGCCTTGGGTTTGAGAAACAACACTACAAATAAATAAGAAATTAAAAAAGGAGATCTGAATCTCAAAAATATTGAGTTGCATCTATAGGTAGTAAATATTGGTCTTATCCTTGAGCACAGATATCCTTGAATTTACAACTCTTTAAATTTAATATGTCTAACTTATGCACATAAGTTAACAAGCATAATTTCTTAGTCAGATAAAAGATAAAGTTTCTATAATAAATTGGGGTCTTAAAATCTTTTTCTTTCCCTTATTTTCCTTTCTCCTCCACTCCTTTTTTCCTCCTTTCCTCTCCCTTTTCTTTCTTTCTTTCATTCTTAAATAAACAGGCTTTCAATGAGAACAAATTTTTTTTCGATATATTGTTCCTAGTCATTCAAAGCTCCACAGTGGGCAGAGGAAATTATGACCAAGAAGGATAAACAGGTTCCAGATTCTCACACAGAAATCAGGAAGTGGTTCATACTTTTTTCGAAAGTCCATTAAGGGATACTGAACCATTTTGCAGCCTTTGCATTCCTGAAGATGCAGCTCTGCCATATGTGATAGGTAGAAGAGACAGTAATCATGACAGGAGTGGTTGCCCCTAGAAGTGCCACCAAGAGCTTTCTTCTATTAGGCTACTGAGAGTTGTAAAGGGATTTAATGATTATGCTGCTCATAGGAAAATAATCAGCTGTTATGTGATGAGTAGCCAAAGGTGATCAAACATTTTTCTTTAAACATAGTGTGTGTTCCTGTTATGGCTTGTTTCCAGATGTCCCCGTGAAGCCTCCTGTACTCATAGGTGTGGCTTCTTGGATCTGGCTGAATCTAGATTGTAATACCAGGATTAAGGGTGTGTAGCACTCAGTTAGATCACTGATTGGAATTAGCATACATCCAGTTGTAGATAATGGGAAGATTCACTCTGGCTAGCAGTCTTTATAGAATCAATGGGAAAGGCAAGCTCCCTACTTGATGCTTTCTGCCTCCTGCCTGTTTGGCCTGCTCTGCCATAAACTGTTTCTTCTCTGTGATGCCCGTCTGCCATACTACCCTGCCTTGGAGCTAGTCTACTATGGACTGCAACCTTGCAAGTTGTGAGCCCAAATAAATCTTTCTTTCTTTGTTTTGAGAGTGTCAGGTATTTTGTCTGAGAAATGAGAAAGTAACAAGGTGGATTTTGGTACCAGTGTTTAGGACATTGCTGTGACTCTACCTGATCATGTAGTTTAGAAGCTTTTGGAACTGGCTTGTAAGAAGAGTTTGGAAAGTTTTGGAGATACTGACTGAAGAAGCAGCCCCATAACCTTGAGTGTCCAAATGGGAGATTTTGATTAGAGCTCAAAAGACCAGAATGCTGATAGAAATGCTATGGGTAAAGTACAGACTCAGAGGGTTTCAGTTAGGAACAGGGATTGCATTGGTTATGGGGCTCTATACCATGTGTCTTATGCTTTGGAGAGAAAACTTACCTGCATTTGCTCTAGTACAGAGACTTTACTTGAGACTTAGATTAGGAGCAGTGCCCTAATTAAGCTGGCAGAAGAAACTGCAAAGAATCTAATGATGAGATGGTCACATGACTACTGTTGGAGGCATTCAGCCTGATCTCTGTTGAGAATCAAGGGCAAAGGTTCTATTCTAAGCAAAATGAATTAAAGAGTTTTGAGTTTCCTCAAAAAGGAATCTCAAGTAAGGTTATGGACTATAAAGATGGAACAGAGGAGAATTTGGTTGCTGAGAAACAAAAAGACAGTAAAAAAGATGATCTGAGAACATTACAAGAAACAACAGAACTCTTGCCTTTCCACCTCAAAATTGCAAATATAAAAGACTTTGCTTTGGGGGAAGAGTCTCAGTGCACTATGACCCAGAATAGCAGTGGCTTACAAAATTTGTTCTTGGGATTCAGTTCACAGCACTGAGGCCCTCAACCCTTACACTCAAGAGAGGAGGCAGTCTGACTGTTGCTCCAGCATACAGACCTTGGCATCATCTACAAGGTTTTTGTTTTAGGTGAAGGTAGAATGTAAGAGTTGTGGGGGTCAGGAAGCTTTCCACCCAGATTTCAGAAGCAGGCCTGGGAACAGTGTGCCCCTGAGAGGGCAGTGTGTGCAGTGGGAGTGTGCAGCTGAACCTGCCGTGCAGACCCTGAAGGTTAGAGAAGCTAGAAATACAGATTCTCTGAAGAAAGCTGTAAGGAGTGAGCAAAGCTGGCCCAGGACAGAAGTCATAGGAACTAAAACGACTGGCAGTGCTAATGGGGGGTAGCCACACAAATTCTTTGGAGTTCACATCTTGCCATAGAAAGCACCCAATGCTGGACATGGAACTATGGGGTTTAATGTTTGCCCTGCTGAATTTTGGATTTGCTTTGGTTCTATTTCCTTTCTATTCCCCTATTTAGAATGAGAATGTTTATTTTGTGTCATTGAATGTTGGAAGTGTTTCACTTTCCATTTGTCCAGAGGCTTGCAGCTAATTGCTCACCTTAAATCTCAGAGTTGACTTTGGATCTGTAGTCTTTAGAAATACTGAAACTGTTAGGATTTTGGCAAATCTTGGAGAGGGACTAAAGTGCTTTTCATTAGTGAGTATTTGGGAGCCCAGGGATGGAATGATGGCTTGTATCTAAATACAGTATTATCTCATTTTAGGAACTTAATTCTTTTTATGATTCTCTTTGGAGAATTTGTCCCACAATTATGGTTGCAACCGAATTGCAAGTGTGTTCTAGAATTGTGAAATGAAATCTGTGACTAGAATTATAGAAAGAATTATGATTGTGAACCAGGGTGACAGTGTATCCTACCAAAGTCTCATGAGCTCATAGGTGAGGCTTTTCAGAGCTGACTGAATCTAGGGAATGTGATATATGTGATACTAAGATTAAGGGCATGTGATACTAATTAATCTCCTACTGGAATAACCATAATTCTGGATGTGGATAATGCGAAAGCACACCCTGGGTGTGATTATCACCACACAAATGGCTTGTAGTATGGATCAAATAAAAAGGAAAAGCAGGCTTGCTGCATGCTGCTTGCTGCCTCCTGCCAGTTTTGCCTGCTCTGCTATGGACTGTTTCTCATCTGTGATATCCCTGTGCCCCGCCACCGCATCTTAGAACTGTCCAACCACAGAGAACTGTCCAACCACAGACTGAAACCTCTACATGCTGCGAACCAAAATAAACCTTTCTTCTTTTAACTTGCGAGTGTCAGGTATTTTGTTTCAGCAATTAGAAAGTAACTAAGATAATTCCTAAATTTGAAGTATCATGGAGTTTACTTGATTTTAATTACAAAACAATTATCTTCATCTAATTTACAACATAGTAGAGTGGCCAGAGAAAAGAATTGCTGCTTATATACTATGTATCAGGTATAAGGAAGACTCAGGAGCCAAAACTCAAAAAGCAGTTTTCCTAGGGAATTCTGCCAATGGACTCATGTGCACACTTATAATTTGAAGTTATTTTATTAAGACATGCCAAGATTGACAAAATTAACTTGATAACTTCATTTTCACAGTGTTTATAGAGCATCTCTGTGGGTAAATTTGACTTCAGATTTGCTCAATGATTTTTACATGATCAAGTAGCAGTTGTCATTTTCCTCCATTATTTTTTCATCTGTATTTACAGAGCATGTCTTATTGGATAAAGACCCTTTCTCTGTTACTTCTGCTAGACCTACAAGTGTTGCATCATGCAATTGAGTGTTCTAATGTCAACCCATATAACAAGCGGTGTGATGAATATAGAACAGTCTGCTACCAATGTATTGAATTACATAGCTGTTATCTCTCTCAAGTTTCCTTACAGATCTGATAAGTTTATAAAAGAATATAATTCATACATTTCAGAATACAAATGTTAGACTCTAAGATTCTGAGGCAAATGCATGGTTTTGAACTCTACTTTTAATTTCCAGTTTTCAAATTGTGTATTTTTTACCAGGTTAGTTACTTTATATTACTACATTAGCACATCTTAGAATTCTGCTTCATCTATATTTTGCTATTTCTTTCAAGTCTGGAAACTTTGGGGGTGGACTCAAGTGGTGTTTGTATTCTTGCAACATTCTGATCAAGAGAAAACATGACAAATAAAAATTCATAAATGTCATAATAATTTCACATCATGAGTAGATAAAAATAAATTTAATATATAAGAAAATAAGTAGTTCATTGTTTAACAATAAGAAATCTTAGTCAAATAAGTAACTCTAAAAAAATCTTGTAATCTATGAGGGAAACTATATGTTACTTTGGGACCTACGAGGGAAGAAAATATATATTACTTTGGTACCTTCAGTGTTTACTCAGAAAAGTTGTATCATTTGTTTGAAACCTTACAATCTACTTGGATGAAGTAATATGACTCATTGAAGGTCAATTTACTGAAACAATTCTGATGCCAAAAACGGAATTGACAGTTGTTGACACAGCTATAGTTAAGGAGCAAAGATTGAAGAAATATCTTTTGAATAAAATACCACACTATCCTTAAATTGAATAAGTAGGACTATTGGCAATATTTGGTTTGCAAAAGATAAGATTATATCATAATTTATTTTTCAACTGACTTCAATTATTCAAAAGAAGTTTGCTATATGTAGGAGTTTGTTAAAGTATGCATTATAACTCAAATATGCAAATATATATACACACATATATATATATGTTGTACTGCAGCCCCATTTCTTACTAATCTCACTGATAGCACTGTAAGTTGTAGAGGCATTTAAATATGTACTGTCAAGGCAATACAGTTTTTGTGTTGAGTCTCTCTTTGTGTCTCTGTGTGTCTGTCTCTGTCTATGTGGCTCTCTCTCTCTTCTCATTCTCCAATTTAATCTCCATTGTCAAACTCCATCTTTCAGGATTTCTTCTTCGAGTACTGACTTTCTTCAAGGACATTTTATGTAAACCCTACTATTCAGCTTTCTAGCCCTCGTTTAGTAGGTGCTGCTGACCTCTTGATATCTGTGCTTTCTCTGCTGCTTCCTCTGCCCAAGTAATTCATAGTCTGTTCTCCAGTGTTCATTTCTGACCCCCAGGAAGTTCAGCTATTTTCTTTTGCAACACATGCTTGCTCCCGGGATTTTTCTGTACTTCCCACCCACAAAAATTGATCAGTGTGTCTCTTAGAGATATATGCTCCATCATTTCTGTCACAAAGTTCTTGCCCTTCAACAATGTAAAAGGGAAACTGATTCTTGATTGTGGACAGCTTCAAACCTCCCCTTTACAGACTAGTGGTGATGTTTATATTACTCTCATTCATTTTTTTTCTATAAAGAAAAAAGAGAAAAGAGTGACCACATTTTGTCTCCAGCTTATAAAAATATTCAGAACTTTATCATATCCTCAGGAACCCAAACTAAGATATATGCATAAAATAAAAAGAAAACAAAACAAAAAGGCCCTAGTTTCAAACTTTAGTTTTGCAAAAAAAATTTAAAAACTGTGTTTGTATGTGTATGTGTGTATGTGTGAGTGTGTGTGTGTAGGAATAAATTTGATAATTGGTGGATTCTTAACTCAATTATCATAATTTGCATGTGTATAGCAATTTTGTGATATATTAGAATGCAAATTTTGTTAGCATTTAGATGACATTAGAGGTATGGGTTTTATTTTATAAATAAAAACATGACTTTAACAAGTCTAATCAATTTGCTATTATATTCTGCATTTTTAATCATTACATATACTTAAAATTACAAAGGAATGTATCTGATTTCTTTTTCTTCTCCAAATATACAGTCCAATCCTTCAAAATTGTTATGAAATTATTTCATATGTAAATTTGGGAAAATTTCTTTATGTGTGAATTGTATGTGATTTAGTTACTTGGTTTAAATATAGCAATAGAAACAAAAATAATAAATCTAAAGTAGTCAATAAATTCAGTTCAATGAGCTTACAATCAATATCTTTCTTCAAACTTTACAACAATTTGATGAATTTTACTATTAATGAGTCACCCAATGATGTTGCTTTTCTCAATCATGCTACCCAGTGAGAAAAACTACAAAACAACAGTAGCTTACTAACTTTTAATCACTATTCAAAATGTTTTACATCTGGCATTTTTGATGTTTGAAAGAACACTAGGAGAGAGGGGTTTCTTTTCACTTCATAAGCAAGAACACAGATATGATATTATAAAGGTAATTGAGTGGTTTAATTTTTAATTTAATCTCTTAACCACAGATTTTTTTCTTCTTCTCAATGCAAAGTGATCTGCTAGAATGACCATTGCTCAGTATTTTGAATTCCTGTTTACATGCATTGTTCCCAACGTATTCATTGATGCTATTTTATTGTATCATTCATCACAGTTTCTTTGCTTTTATTTGAATTTTATTTACCAGACAACAAATAAATCAAACTGCTACATGTTTTAATCTTTTGAGATTGCTTGAGAATAGCTGAATCTGTAATATTCATTATGCATCATGTGTATGATATTTCATAAACTGCTTCTCCTTTCTAAATCCTATAACCAGAAGAATGGCTCCATTTACAAATTGAATACTACTGCAACTCTACTCTGATAGTTGCTAGCTGCAGAGCTTTTCGTTCTAATCTACTATGTTGGTGGGGGGATAATTTAAGTCTGTATATTTATGTTGAACATTGATATATTTATATAGCTCTATACATATATATTTCAATATTAGTACTGTGTCCAAGATGAAATCATTTTATTTTTTATAAAAATGTGAAATCATTATATTTAATATATAACAGCATTGCACATATTTCCACAATTACTTTTAGTCAATTTCAGTAGTTTTAAATAGATTTATTTGTATTCAGATATACTTTGCCATATAATTATGTTGCTGAATTCTATTAAGTATTAAAGTCAAAGATGAAGCATTATATCAGAGAAATAGATTAAATAATGACGAATACAAAGTGTGATAAAAATGACAGCTTAAATTTTAAATATTTCATTAAGGTAAAAGACATATTGCCAAAAGAAGCAACCCAGGTAAATTAAAATATATAGCAATATGAAAATTATAAAATAATGTTTCTAAAAGATCTAAGAAATTTAGATTTGTGTCACAAAATAATAGACTGCAGCATTCGAGATTTCATTTTTTTTATACATTTATGTGAACTTGTAAAGTGGTACTCTCTGTACATTTTTAATATCAACCTCACATTACTTTTTTATTAATATTCTTACTTTTATAAAACATTTTGGGCTGTCCTTCTGTGGTCATCTTTTCTCTCAAATATGTAACATACAAATACACATTTTCTAAAAATCCTGCAATAAACGATAAGGTTTCTATTCTTTAAAAAATAATTTTGATCTTTCAAGAGATTATTTTAAAACATTCAAATATAGTATTTTAAAATAATTTCCATATTTTCAATAAAATCTTGTAGAGATGTTTATATGGGGAAAATTATAAGGAAATTTGATTTTGTGCCTTAAGATGGAAAGAAATTTTATCAAAATGGTTTGAAATTATTTTAATGGAATGTTAAAAGAAGAAATGCATAAATTCAAGAATAGCATTTTAACAGTTTATACAGAATTGGAATCAGTGTGCTTAACAAATTTTTATGTTATTTGTGGCACTCTAAATGATCGAAGAAGAAGATGCTGGATGTGAGTAAAAAGATACAAGTGGCCATAGGGAGAGGCTGTTTACTGCACTTCATGTACTTTAGAGGATTGTTTTTTTTAAAGAAGAAAAATCTAAATGGATTCCTTCAAAACCGACCGTTTTATAATAGTTTCTATTTTGTTCAAGTGGTAAATTTTATTCCAGAATCAAAGTCATACTTGGTTTTTCAGTAAGCTAGATTTATCCAATCACATAGTATCGAAAAGAAAGTTAGTGATAACAATCATCTATAGGAAGATAGAAAGAGAGAAAAAAAAGGGAGAGATGGGGTGGAGAGAGAAAAAAAGGAAGAAAGAATAAAGGAAGGAAGGAAGGAGGAAGAGAATGAAAGGGAGGAAAAGGGAGGAAAAAGGGAAGAAAAAAAGAAAGTGATTTAAACGGCTTCTATTCTGCAATATAAAATCCTTGGTTTAACCTTTAGAACTTCTATGCATAGAGGGTGTATCTTCTGTCTTCATTTTTCTCTCAACAGTTTTGATAATTTGAGATGCTGTGCTCTTGTTAATAACTTGTATTTTCTTGTGGGCTCAAAACTTCACCCATCTATGTGATGGTCAATCTTAATTTTCTACCCAATTGGATGGAAAAATAGCTTGGAAATTAGTAATGCAGAGTCCTGTGTCAGTGAGAGCGTTTCCAGAGACAGTTACTCACCAGCAATGTGGGCAGCACTAGCCAATACCCTGGGGGACCAGAAAGAACAAATGCAGGAGAAAGAGGAAGCCAGCCAGCACACACCACTTTCTGCAATTCCTGGCTACCAGAAGAAAAGCTTTCTTCTGCTATGAGGTTTCCATCTCACCAGCAACCTAACAGCAATGGCAATTTTGAAACTGTCACGCAAGCTAAACCTTGTCTACTTTTAAAACATTTCTCTCAAATATTTTGTCACAGCAATAGAATGCTAACATTCTATCAATCTTGCTTGATAAATGGCAATTCTGTTCCTACTGTCCTGCTGGGAAAAAACCTAGAAGACATCACTATTTTTCTTCCTTAAACCATATCTTTTCTGTAAGGAAATCCCATTAGACCTACCTAAAAACTGTTTTTAGACCTTAAATTTGTTTCTTTCTTTTTACTTATTTTGTTATTTCTTGAGTGCTTACTTTCTCTCTCCCTTGTTTCCTCCCTCTCTCCTTCCCTTTCACTATCTCTCTTTTTCCCCTGTTTTTTCTTTCCTTCTTTCTATAATTACTAGTACCCTTTAGGTCCAAAATCAGACCTGTACCATTTCTTGCCTTCTCAGTATAGTGCTAGGAATGAGTAGGGATTGAAGATTTTTGCTTCTCTTGAACTAACAAAAGAGGGCTAGAAAATAACAGCAATTGTATAGACAGAACTAAGAGCTGAACACAGAAAATACATAGAGAAAAAACTAAAACAATTTCTGAAATGAGAACACGTTATGAATATTTGACAAATACTCTATTTTATGTCCCTTGATGTAAAATATCAATATAACACTTGCATCATGCCATAGTGCTCATCTTTCAAAAGCTTTATTTGCTAAAATAATTAGTGCTGCTGAAGTTCGAAATAATAATCACCAAGTTATATTTAAATTAATGAGCATCATCCATTCAAATTTTGAATATTTCAGGAGAAGCTCATCACTTCAATAAACTCACAGCTGTTATATATTAAGTGCTCTACTAATTATTGTAAAGTAAATATCTAGAAATATGTTTTTGTATGAAAGCCAAGGATTTTCAAATTCAAAAGAGCACAAAATTACTTCCAATTTACAAAGTTAAAACTGTATTGTTATCAACATACATGAATGTAATAACTCAGTTGGATAATGGTATTTAAATAACTAAAATGACCAGAAAGAATTTTTTGTAAAAGTGGGTACAAAACTTTCAAAAAATAGTTGAGTGTAGAACTCAGTGTAAATAACAATTGAGATACACAACAGTTCTAAATAAAATATGGAAAAATAGGAAAAGTATACATAAACAATGGATTAAAGTATGTAATTTATAGTGTTAATGCTGTATTTTTATTTTAATACTTCTGCATTTGTAGTGTGCTGTAAAGCAAGTTAAATATTTTGAGGTAGTCTATGATGCTCAGGGCCTTTGATAATCAAATTCTGGTTATGAAATAAAGGAGACACAGATACAACAGAGAACTAATTACATAACAGAGTCCTGTATGCTTGATGTAAATTTAAAATACCAATATGAAAATGTGAGTTTGTATATCTTAGGAATGGATAGGTATGTATTTCCTAGCACTTCTAAAAGAGACGATCTGACTAATTTTGCAGCAATGAGCATTTTTGTTATCTGCATCATAATCTTACAATATTGTTCACTGTAATGGAAACCCATGTTTCTTGAATAGATAGCGAGTATCAGATTTGGAACAGTATTATAAGAAACCTAGAATATTTTTGCATAAGTTTCACCAAAAATGCAAAAGAATATGCTAAAAGAATTTAAAAACCTACTTAAAAGACTTTCAATCTGAGAAAGTGGGATGATTTGAGCTTCAATAAAAATAAATACATTAGATTAAATCTCCAAAATGTTTTTATGTCTATGCATATATTCATTTTAAGATAATTATTTTTGGATAATTATTGTAATAGAGAGTAATCCTGCTCACTGTAACAAACACTTATAAACAAAGAAAATGAATCACTTATTTATTTTTCCTTTCCTACATGCTTTTTAACATGGAAACCAAAAAAGAGATGCAAGTGTCATTTCTCTGTATTATTTATTTTTGTACTGAAAATCAAACTCAGAAACTCTCGCCTGCCAGACAGTTATATCTCTTTAAAAGAGTATTATTGCTAAGTATGAGAAAATAAACTTTAGAACATGACCACTAGAAAAGTCTCAGTAGATTGGTGGTGCTATAGGCCACCAATGATTTGAAATACATGCAGAACATGAAAATATAGATGTCATGGGTCTTTTTCAAGGAGAAAACACCATATATAGCCCCACTGAAGGGACCATTTCTGCATCTACTGAGATACTGAATATTTTTTTCTTTTTTTGAGACAGGGTGTTTCCATGCAGTCCAGGATGGTCTTGAGCTCACTTTGTAGCTCAGACTGGTCTTGAATTTGCAACAATTCTCCTGCCTCAGCCTCCCAAGTGCTGAGAGTATAGGTATGTGCCACCAT
>RJWM01038295.1:0-16817 GCA_004363535.1 Dasyprocta punctata | reverse complement strand
GCTGTATAGCAATGGTTTCTAAAGTGTACTGGCTTCTCATGCATGACATTTGCTTTCTGAGATGTGGCATCTCAAAACTGACTGTTCTAAGAGACTGAGGCTAGTTGGGATTAGTGTTGGAGGTTCTAGAATGTCATCTTACATCACTCAAATGGCCAAACTAGTTACTAAAATCAGCTTGGATTCTAGGTAAGGAGAAGTAGATTTCACCTTTCAATGTGAGGAGCAATATACAAGAGGGAAAGGATTGTTTAGTACTATCTTTAGAGGTTAATGATTACAGACCACCCCCACTACCAGCCCCCAGGAAAGCTCTAGGTTCTTCAAAGGCCCGGCTGTATCCAAAATCACACTAAGAAGTTAATAACTAACTGCTAGAGTTATGTACCTTTGTTGTATCCGTGAAGATAGACTAGATTATCCGATCATCCCAAACAACGCCACAGTCCTGGGGCCTTCAGATGACAGGGTTATTTGTTACTCATGATTGATCCATGTCCAACAACCTGGGTTGGTAATCGCAACATTTAATCCTACAGTGTAGGACTGAATGGTCCAAAGGACCACAGCGCACACTAGTTGTGAGATCTTGGGCAAATTACTTACCAGTTCTGGGGGTATATACTTAGTTCATGACTTGTTATAAGGACTAAGTGCAGTTAAACTCGTATGGAGCTTACAATAGTAGCCACGACTCAGAGCATTACTACTGGCTATTACTAATATTAAGGCATGCAAACTGGCTGATGTGCATGCAGGAAGCCTCCACTAAATGTCACTTCCTGTCTCTCCTCCCTCCCATGTCCACCTGGTGCTTTGGCACCAGGATTCTGGTTTCCTGTGGAAGTTACCACAGAATGACAGGCAGCCCACTTATCTGGCTTTGAAGTTTTATGTGGCCTTGGTTCACCTTCAAGCACCAGAAAAATAAAGTAATGGTGCCCTCTAGTGGAAGGTGGTGACAAGTGCTCAGGCAAGTGATTCCCGGGCTGAGGACAGATGGAGACCGCGGTGCAGGGGACCCGACCTGTCTTCGCCCTGCAGGCGAGCCTTGTTGCAGAAGGCACTGTCCCGAGGAGGTAGACAGGGGCCTGCATTTAAGGAACTGACAAGAACTGGATAGGCTTAGCACTTTTCTTTCCTGTGTGATCTTGGACTGGACAGTTAGTGTCTCTAAACTTCGATTTAATGGTTTACAAGAGTTAGCAATAGTGAGAGTGTTTCATGATAGTGGATGCAGGAAGTGAAGCCATGTTCTGGCACACAGAGAGCACTGAGAAAGAGTGCTCTGTTCATATCATGAATGACTCAAAATCAGACCTGTCTCTAGCCAGGATGAGTGGTGTAGGGCGATTCCCTGCCTCCCACACATGCAGTCCTAAGGCTCTGGGGTGTGTGACTCCCATTTTCCCAGCCCCACTGTTCCACAGGGAGTGTTGCATGGTGTTTTCAGAGGCCTTCTTGTCCCGCTCCCTCCTCTGCTATGGTCTGAGCTTTCCCTTTCACTTGCACGTAGTATTCCTCAGCTGTTCAGCTTTGCCTTCCCTTTTCAGTAATTTTCCATCCCTCTGAGTGAGGCACTTGCCTTCTGGAATGAATTGTTAGCCGGATATTTCTGAGCCTCTGAGGGACTTAAATGGTTCCACCCTCTTCACTCCGCCCACGTCCTCGCACAGCTATTTTCGCTGTCTCTCACCACTGTGCGCTGGGAGACTTCTTTTGCTTGCAGGATGCACTCTGATCTGTCAGCGCAGGCTTCTGCTCAGGGCATCGTTTTGTGTCTAAGTCCTGGTAGTGCCGGTTCGGTGCACTTGTCCATATTCTAGGGTCTGATAGGTGTCCTGACACCTGATCTGACTGAAAAAGTTAATTTATCCATAGGGTTTGTTTTATTTTTGGTAGTGATATATCATCTAGTCCAGCTAGTTGTCAGGAAAGATTACAGGGAGACTGAAAAACCAAACTGTGCCTTGACCTTATTGCCCTTGATTTGCATTCTTAGTTGACTGATTTTTTTTCTAATTCCCTCATATTTGGACTTTAAAGTTATGAATTTTCCTCTAAATTCTGCTTTGGTTGAAGCCCTCAGCTTTTAATACATATAGCTCTTGATTTTTGTTTTGTTTTGTTTTTGTTTTTATTTTTGTCAGTGCTGGGTTTTGAGCCTGCGCTAAGTAAGTGCTCTACCACTGAGCTACATCCCAGTTCTTTTTAAAAGTTTTAATTTGAGATAAGATATTGCCAGATCACTCATGCTAGCCTCAAATTTTCAATCCTCCTGTCTACAGGTTCAGACCCTTTTGTGGGGATGGGAGCTTGAAAAATATAAGCCCATCCCCATCTGGGGTGGGGCTCAGGCAATTGGCAGTTGAGGAGTGGAAAACGGAGTCTAGTGAGGCCTTAGCAGAGCACTGGGAGAGAAACCCACTATGCTGTTTCCCCAGAGCTGGCTGTGGAGGCTGCTGCTGCTTAGTGAGACCTCTGGGGTGACCTCTGCAAAGGTGACCCAGCGTAGGTTGCAGGTTCCTGGGTACCCAGGCAACGAAGAAAGGGTTCTTTGAGGAAAATTGTTTGAGAATACTGTGGATGGGGCAGCAGGAGTGAGTAGCCAGGCAGGAAAGGAAGAGGCTGTGACAGTGACCCAGAGGCAGGTTACCTCATCCGCCTGGCCTCTACCCTGGGTCTGGCTCCTCACTGCCAGTGTAGCAGAGTGCCCTGTGCTCAGGCCTCCTGTGTTCACTCACTGCGGCAGCCATGATGGAGTACTTCAGCAGGAAGTCTGAACTCAGGGTGGGAATCTTGAGTTCAGATCTCAGCAGGTTTGTTTCCTCCTGAGGACTTAAAGGGTTAGGGTTCTCTGTGGCAGGCTTCTCTCCTGGGCTTGTAGACAGCTGCGCTCTCTATCTTTTCACATCAGGCTCCCTCTACATTTCTCTGCCTACATTTTTCCTTTTTATAAGGACATCAGTTATACTGGGTAAGGGCCAACCTGAATAACCTCATTTTAACTTGATTGCTTCTGTCACAACCTCATCTTCAAACAAGGTTACATGTTGAGGTCCTGCAGGTTTGGGCTTCAACATACAAATTTGGGCCCAGGTGGCACAGTTTAACTCCTAAGACGTAGTGCAGCCAGGATTTTTTGTTTCTTCAGTAATGCATATGAATCATTGACCACAAAATGACCATGTTGCCCCTCCTTTGGTGATTCATGAGCTTCCTTTCACAGACAACTCTTAGATGAGAGCTTATCCCATCTGTTATGGTTTATGTCTGGATGTCGCCCCAAAGCCTCATGCAGTCATGAATGGGGGGCAGGCCTTTTGAAGGTGGCTGAATCTGGTGTTTGTGATTGGTTCATTGTCTAGTGCTGGGATTGGTGATATGAGTGCTGCATTTGCCCTGGGTGGATAGCCTGCATATAATATAAGGGAGGGGAGGAGGCATGCTTCTCCCTTTCACCATTTTGCTCCTGTTGCCTTTGGTATCTGCCACAGCTACCCTGCCTTGGAGCCACCTGAGTATGAACTGAAACCTCCACAAACTGTAAGCTAAATAAACATTCCTTCCTTCATTTTGGGTGTCAGGTGTTTTGTCTCAGCAAAGAGAGAAAAGTGACTAAGACACTATCCTATGCCCCTCAAATAGGTCTTGAGACAATATCCAGTGCAATCACATCATTGTCTCTTTTTTATTCCTAGTAGCTGATGGCTTAGTTCCAAAAATTCCCCTGAGGTCTTGTGATTTGGTCATGCCACAGAGCTAGCAACTGCCCATACTGGGTGAATCTTGTCATCCTGGATGTTCTATCTGGATTCTAGTATATATGCCTGGACAGCTCCATGTGTCTGGAATTGTCCTTGGAGATCAAATACTCTAGAGGTTTTGAGCCAGTTTTAGTAAATAAAGTTATTCAAATGAAATCTTTAACACATCCTTAATACAAAACAGGCAAGGGGTGATTAATGGAGGAGGAGCTCATTTTCCTTAAGTTGGACATTGGACATTATATGACTGCTATGGAACCAATGGAGTGATGCCATGTTCTCCAGAAACAGTTTGGGAGTCACAGGTCTCTCCAGTATCCTCTCTTTACAAGAAGGAAATGGAGCTCAAAGCAAAGAAGAAAAGCAGCCAAAGGCACAGGTAGAGTAGAAGATGTGAGGGGGAACTCTGGTGTCTTGACAGTGAGCACTGTGCTCTTTCTATCACAGGAGCCTGCTGTCTGCTGGCCAGAACTTACCGAGAGTGAGTTTACCACCTGCTATAATTTGGAAGTTGAACCTTCTCCAAAGGCTCATGTGCTAAATGCTTGGATCCAAAAGTTGTACTACTGGGAGATGGTGAAACCTTATGGAGTGGGGACTGGTGGGAGGTCCTTAGGTGACAGGGAGTGTGTCTGTGAAAAGGATCATTAAATTTGTGCCCTTCCTTGTTCTCTTTCGCCTCCTGGTCATGGAGCATGTGCCTTTACTGTCACAAATTCCCACCATGATGTGCTGCCCAGGGCATCCAGACCAATCAGCTGTGGATTGAAACCTCCAAAGCTGGGAGCCAAAATCAACCTTTCCTATTTATAAGTTGGTTGTTTCAGGCTTGTTGTTATAGTGATAGAAAGCTTGCCAATACCTAGTTGTTTAAGAAAGTGTTTCTGAGTAGATGTGTTGTAAGATGCTCAGAATATTAGGATGCAGTGGGCATGTACATTTTGAAAATGCCATACTGGCTTTGAAAATCCCTGTACTGGCTCTGAGTACATTTGTTTCCTTAATACTCTCAGAAGTCCTGTACTATAGAAAGCTACTTATCTTTGCTTAATGCAGTTTTTCTAAAATTCTTTTTTTAAAAAAAGATGTCACCTTTTTCAAAAGCCCAGAAAAGCTGCCCTCATGGAAGAAGCTCTGCAGGGGGCACACAGAGATCCTGACAGTGGGTACAGGGTCTCAGGTGTTGTCACCTGGACCATTTCTTTACTTGGGAGCTGGGGCAGGATGAAAGCAGAGGGTGAAATGGCAGTGGTAGTTGTGGATGGTGGTGTCTCCAAATTGCCTGGTGGAATTTTACGCTGTCTATATGCTCTGGGAGAGGAGAGGCCTGCAGTCTTCTGGATGTAGCTAGTAGTCTTCAGTCAGATTTCCTATTCTATTCTTTCACTATTTTGTCACTTCTAAATTTGATGGCTTCCCCCTTTGGATTTGGAGATCCCTATCATCCCCTGGTGGCCTCTAGACAGAGCACTCCGAGGTCAGTCTCTGCCCTTGGGGTGCCCAGATTCCACTTTGATCTTTCTTGCAAAGCAGGTGAAGGTGAGGTTGGTTCCAGGCATCTTTTATAGGGAAGGTTCCTAAGCTCCAGCAAGAGAATTTCCATCATTTCTCCAGTCTAGGAAGAGACCAGATTCCACTCACAACCAGGAGAGGATGTAGTGAGACCCGGGCAGCAATTAAGGTCAGTGACTAGAGACCCTTTGAAAACTCATTGCTGAAATGTTCTTTTCACCAGTATAGAAAACACCCAAAGTTTGAATCTAAAAATGACAGAATGGAATACTGTGACTTTGGTCACTATTTTTGATGTCATCACACCTTTCTTTCTTTCTTTCTTTGTACCAGGGATCAAACTCACAACCTCGCACCTACCAGGCAGGCACTTACACTACTAAATGAGCTAAATCCCCAGCCCTATTTTTTGAGACAGGTCTCACTATGCAGTTCAGGCTGGCCTTGAACTCACTTTGTAGCCCAGGTTGGTCTCAAACTCACAAGGATCCTCCTGCCTCAACCTCCTGAGTGCTGGGATTAAAGGTGTGCGCCACCTCGCCCGGTTAGCACCTTTATTCTAATTGTGGTAGAATTCAATGATAGCAAAACTCATGCCATATCATTTCAGTTCTGCCCAGGACCCTGGTTCCAGCCCTTAAAAATGTGGTGGCAAAGAACTTTCAGAAGATGTCTTCAGCAGTGTTTCAGAAACATGAATTCTAACAAGAGCTCCTTTATAAGGAAAAGGTGGCTATTTGGCAGTAGCACAAAGCAGAGCTGGGGGAAAACACTGGAGGCTCTTCTGGATGAGCCCTCAGAAACTGGTGCACTGACCCAGTCTCTTATCTTACCTCCATGTGAATTCTTGACTTAACAATCTTGAAGGTAGACATTCCTTGAGCACCTACTGCCTCCCAGCATCTGTGCCTGGCACCCTGTGAATAATATCTCTCACCTTAATCATCCTAATGCTAAACTTGCCAAACACTTACATTCCATTTTATTTAACAGAGAAAAAAAGATGTTCAGGGATGTTAAACAATGTGTTCCATAACTAGCAAGTGATTGAGCCAAAAATAATCTCTACATGTGATTGACTACAAACCAGATTACTTTTTTTTTTTGTTAGCTCTGCCTTTTTCTTCTTTTGATGTCTTGGTTTTTGAACATTCTTTTAAATAAAATGCACACCTAGCTTCTTGTGTTGTTCAGGCTAGGATAACTTTGTTACAAATAACCCCCAACCTCCAGTGGCTTAACAAGATAAAAACCTTTCGTGTTTATGTGTAAGTCTGAGGCAGGGTGGCTGGGGCTGGAAGCTCTGCATCAGTCATTAGAACCCCAGCCTCTTCCCACCTTGTGGCCCTGCCATCTTCAGTGTTTGGCCTCGAAGGTCTCCATGGGACAGATAAGAATGAACATTTGAGCGCTGGGATCGGAAGTGGCAGACATCACTTTCCATTTGTCTGCACTAGGTCACACGGTCCTAACCTAACTGCAGAGCAGGAAATGCCGGTTAGTCTTCTGTCCGGGAGAGGAGAAAATGGATATTGATGAGCACCGTCTCTCACACACATTCCTGTCTCATGAGATTATGGTGAGGACAGAATAAAGTACTGTCTGTCGAGATGTTTTCCCAATATGAGAGATCCTGGTGACTTAACCCAGGACTTAACCTGGAGGGCAAGGCTGTCAGAAAGAGACTGCAGATGTGGGGATATCTGGGTGGGAATTGCGATAGCCCAGTAAAGAGCCTGCAGTAAGGCTTGGCTCGAGGAATAGGGAAGAGTCTGGGGAGGTTTTCCTGGTCTTCCAGAACTCGTGCAACAGTCTGCTTCATTTACTTATTTCCAGCGTTCATTCACTTATTCAGTCACTCTCCAGCAGTGTTGCAGTCCCTGGGCATTGTGTCATGTGCTGAGCGGTTTGTGTGTGATGCCTCCCACTGAAGAAAATTCTTCTCTGGAGTTGATGTCAGCTCTAGGAAGGATGAGCTGCTGCCCACTCTGAAGTGAAACTGTTCCCATGTCAGTGGCCTGCCGCTAGGTGGCTGGTTGTTCTACATGATGAATAGGGCCATTTCAAGGACTCAGCATTTAGTCTTTTATCAATTTTGATTAATTTTTTTCAAGCTTTTAACCTTTTTCTTATTTTTCAATTAAAAAGCATCAGTCTTGCTTTTCTTGTGTGATAAGTGCTCAGTAAATAATAAATGGAAGTCCCGATTTATGGACTTTAGTGTAAGCTGTAAGATGTGATCAAAATATACAGTGCATGTTTAAATTTTAAAAAATATATTACAGTAAAAGCACATTGCCATTTATCTCCTTCAAAATACTTCTGTCCTTACTTCAAATACACTTATCACATTGTTCTTGCCACTTTCTGAAGCATTTCTGCAAGTCTTCACCTGTAAGTCTTTATGGGCTGTGATCAAAACTGGTGAATGCCACTGCCCAGTGCTATCTTGTAGAAAGGGAGGGGGGGGGCTCATAAAAACATAACAATGTGTATAACAAACACATAAAAAACTCCAAAAACATTGCGACATGTCCTCATCCAGTTCTTATCCACTGTATTCACTGGATGTGGCCCTGTGGAACTTCTGGCTCTTCCCCACAATCAGAGTGACTATAAAAGTTAAACGTTTGGAATGGATTCAGGACATTGAGGCAGCCATGACAACACAACTAAAAACACTTACAAAAGAGAACTTCTAGAACTGCTTCAGACAGTGGCAAGGATGATGGGATAAGTGTGCTCAAAATGAGGGGGAGTTTTTTTCAGACAAATTAATGGTAGAGCATCTTTTACTGTGATGCATTTTTTAAAAAAATTATTCATTCACCATAATTGGTGATCACATTTAATGCATCCTTGTCACCTTGCCTACCCTGTTCATGGATGTATTGAACAAATACTGAGCTATCTGAGGAGAGAAATTCAATGACAAACAGAATGGGCCATCCTATTTATATGGTGGTCAAGAGCTCCAAAATCATTGATGTTCTCTGGTGAGCCTTAAAGTGAGACTCAAAGATTTATTCATGTACTTGATGCAATTTATTCATCAATTTTCATAGACTCATTTATATATTGCTTCCTTAGATTTCCTCATTTCTTGTTTCCTAGTCTGTTCCTTTCAGGTCCTTGACCAACTGGCTCTCTAAGACTGCTGTGAAGATAGTATAGATCCTCTCTGTATGACTAAATTAACCAGTTCCAGCTTGTCCTACTGGAAGAATCACCCTTTACCATCATCTTTAAAGGTCACTTCTGGTTGAGGTGACAATGCAGCAGCAATTCTACTGAGCTGACTTTTGCAAGAGATGACTGAAATGGGCTCTGAACCAACTCTTTCTGTAATTTATTTAATCTTTCTGGATCCACTAAGATCTAGACTACTTTCATTGCATGACAGGTTGCTAGTGTATATGTCCAAGTTTAGGCCTCTGTAGGTTAGATAATACCCAGCTCACAATATGAGATCAGATTGCATAATAACAGGACATATTGCGGTCAGCTGTTCTGCCTGCAGCCAATAGGAGTTACTTTTCAAACAGCTTAGATGTCCTCAGTAGTGAGGCACCTTGTTCCAGAATCTGAGGGCCCTGTGTTACAACCCTTCTATTGAGAATTGCCACTTCTTTGTGCACCACTGGTATGATTACTACCATTGAAAAAGTTGCTCACATGGCTCAAGAAACAGAATTTGTACCTGGAACCACAACTTGGATTTGTTGCCCATAATCAAAGCTAGTGGCTTTCTGAGGCAACATTCACATAGAAATAGAGCAGAAGTTTTGCTACATTGCCTTCAAAATCCGAATCATTTCTTTGGGCTATTTCTTCCTGGAACAGAGTCTTTATATCTTTATCTGAGCTTGCTGAGACCTGACCCTGGTATCAGTCTGAAGACAATGAAGGTTGGTGGAGTTTAGCTTGTCTCAAGAAGGACAAGCATAATTTCGAGAGATCATTATTCAGTCTCCAGGCAAGTAGAGTCCAGTCTTCTCTGGCAAAGGTGAAGGTGCCACATTTTTGGGGAATGAGCACTTAACAGAATTTGGAGTTTCTAGATGCTCAAGTTCATCTACCTAAATGTCTCCACTTGAAGTCTCAGAGACCTGCAAATTCCCAGTTAGGCCTCTACTTCCCAACACAGAATATTGCAGTTTGTGGATTTCATCTTCATGGCAGCTGTGACTCAGATCTGGACTTAATTTTCAATACAGTCTTCCCAGAGCTTGAAGGAAATAAAATCCTTCTTTAATGTTTCTGTAGAGGTAAGAGGGTGGGTTTTAGAGCCTAGGTCAATTTCTGGACGCAGCTACCTACTTAAATACCTTTCACATTGTCATAAGAAACTATTCTAATCTGCAATCACTGTAGTTAACATTGTCTCTATGCTGGTTCAGCTCCATGGTCACTTGATCTCCCAATACTGTGACCTCCTTCCCCCAGCACTCTATCCCAATTAACTGCAGTAAAAGCTAAAGCAAACATGGGTTTATCAAATGCTAAAGGGTGCCTATTACATTATTAGGTGGGATATTCAACTCCTTAACTATGTGCTTGGAACTGTTTCTAGAATGACTCACAGACAATTGTTTCAGCCTCTATGTTCTGAAAGCAGAGCTTTAAGCAAGGGTTAATGTGCTGACATTATATTTGCAAAGGTGTAAGACAAGGGATGTGAAGGGTAAGGAAAATGAGAAAAAGGTCAAAGAAATAAATGAGACAATGCAGTGTGTTACAGTGTTATTACTTCACAACAAGCCAGGAAGAGGCAGGTGAGTCAATTGGTACGCACATTTCTCCTGCACTTTGGATTTTTTCCAGAAGAATTCTGGGGAAGAGCTTGTCTTCAGCGTAGTCCACAGCAAGCAGAGATGAGACATTTATTGTAGAAGAAAACACCCTTGTGTTATCTGGCTCCATTGCTACTGCTCACTGGTCTGAGTGCAGCATTTTAGCCAAGTCTAGAAATGGAGGGTGCCTCACCTTGTCACATAAAACATTTTGGCCATATACGTCTGACCTAACTATGTTCTTGGCAGCTTGAGAGGTTGCTAGAAGCAGTGGCAAAAGCATGTTCAGGAGTCAGACAAAAAACTTGGGAAGGAAGCCAGGGATGATGGGCCCAAGTCTGTGTCAGATGTGCTATGCTTCAGGACAATGGGGACAAATCAGGTTCATGTTACTTAATAATCCTTACCTTGGAAACTAGTTAGCCCAATGAAACTCTGTTACTTTCAAGAGCTCTACACATGGCCAATTAAAGCATAAATATTGTAACATTGTTCATGAAGGCATTCAAGAGTACCTAATTCACACACTAGCTCTGGTACTGAAGAGTACGAAAGACTGTCATATTTCAAGGAGGCTGGTAGAAAATCTTACTGTAAATTACGGATTTCTTTGAACAATAATGTTCTCACTTATCAGTTAAGGATAATTTAGTTTCAACATAAGAGATTTTCCTCAAGGTTCACAGGAAACAATGTTGTATCCTGATCTCAAAAGTCTGATTGTTTACCTAGGATAGAATGAATTTTTCCTCAGTAGGGATAAAGCCAGTGGCTTCCAGAGATGGTCCATTCTCAAGGTAAGTTGAAAGGCATGTACTTGTATCAGAAGATGGTTCCTGGCTTGTGACTCTAGACTTCTGTTTATGGAAGTCTTCAGGTTAGGAAAATGACAGGCACCCCAAAGAAAAAATAGGGTGAAGTCTTTACCTGCCACTTTTGGTGGCCTTAGAATGTCCCAGAAGTAAGTATGAATGAAGCCTATTGCGCTCAAACCAGTTGCCCTTGATTGAAATGTGTTTGTTAATCTTTAGTATCTAGGATTTTGCTATTCTGATCTGATGACATCCCAGTACCTCAGCTTACTAATATTTGTGGGTGCTATGTAAGCAGTCCTTAGAGGAAAATTTATAGCATTGACTACACATATTAGAAAAGCAGAAGGATTAAGAATCAATAATCTAAGTTATCACTTTAGGAACCTTGAAAAAACAAAATCAAATCCAAAGCAAGCAGGAGAAAAGAATTAAGAATTATAGCAAAAATGAAATAAAAAATGAAATCAATAGAGAAAATCAAGAAAATCAAAACTGCCTCTTTAAAAATATCAATAACATTGATAAGTTTCCACACAGGCTAACTATGGAAAAAAAACGAGAGAAAGCTGGGTGTGGGGGTGCATTCCTACAATCCCAGTACTCTGGGAAGCTGAAGCAGGAATACATTGGAGCCCAGCTAGGTAATTTAGCAATTTAGCAAAGCCTTGTCTCAAACCAGGCGTGGTGGAGCACGCCTTTAATCCCAGCACCCTTGGGAGGCTGAGGTGGGTGGAGCATTGTGAGTTCAAGGTGGTCTTGGGCTACAATGCAAGCACAAAGCCAGTCTGAGCTACATAGTGTGACCCTGCCTCAAAAAAACTAGAGCCAGGAGTTTGGCTCAATGGCCTAAGCACCTGTCTGGCAGGCGCGATAGTTGTGTGTTCAATACCTGGTGCCACAAAAACAAAACAAAAAACAAACAAACAAACAAAAAAACACCTTGTCTCAAAATAAAAAATACAAAAATACAAAAAGATGCTGGAGATGTAACTCAGTGGAGAGCCTCTGAGTTTAATCTCCAACAGAGAGAGAGAGAAAGAGAGAGAGAGTCAGAGACAGAGAGAGACAGAGAGACAGAGAGATTAGTAATATAAATTTGAAAGAAGGGACATCTCTACAGATCCTATGGGCATTACAAGGATAGTAAAAGAATATTACAAGCAATTCTATGCCCACAAATTTCTAATGGACTAATTCTTTGAAAGAGACAACCTCCAAAAATGCACATAAGAAAATACAGACAGCTTGAATAGGCCTATGTTCTGTGTCTATCAAATAATTGAATCAATAATTATTATCCTTCTAGATCAGAAGACACCACATTTATACGGATTCACTGAAAAATTCTACCAAGCATTTAAGAGAGCATAATCCCTTATGATCTTTATGTGTCCTTTACTGCCTCCTATGCCTTTTCCCATTTTTTTTTTCTTTTAGTACCAGGAATTGAACTCAGGACCTTGTGCTTGCCAGACAGGCACTGTGCCCCTGAGCTATAGTCATATAACCTAGGATCCAGTCAAGCACAACTCACTTTCCTGTCTGCTCTTCAGTCTCCCCTGAACCCTACTCCCCGCCCCCACATGGGAATGGAACCCAGGGCCTCACTCATGCTAAGTGCTCTAGGGTAGATTTTGAGGCAGACTCTCAGTAAATTGCCTTGGATGACCAAGAGCTTATGGTCCTCTTGGCTCAGCCTCCTCAGGTTTGTGCAGTCACACTTGGCTTCCTCTACGTTTCTGTCTTTCAACCTTGATATTGTGATGTCCCTTTTGTTTTACTTGCCTCACTTCCTGTGCTCTCTCTTATAGCTCACAGAGGGTGCTGGGTGGGTGCTGTCCATCCACCTTGAATTTTAGCCTTCAAAAATACTTCGTGCCTAAGTACCTAAAATATCTCAAGAGGTACAGATTTTAGACAAGCTGGTAAGAGAGACGTGGGCTGGAGGACTCCATGAGCAATGTTCCCATGGTCTGGGCACTGAGCAGAACCACTGGGAGTAGATAGGAGAAGCAGGGGAGCCATAGGATCCAGTCCCACCCTACTGATGTCTTGCTCCTCCAAACTGTCACTCACCTGCTTATTCAGTCAGCACTCACTCACCAAGTAGACACCTCCAGACACCTGCAGGTGCAGCCTTCTCCTCCTCAAATCCAGACCTCAGCTTGTCTTATCTCTTTCACTTCCTCAGCACCTCACTGGATGCTAAGAACAGGACTGGACATTCTTTTCTTTCATATCTAGAGTGAGTAGAGTACCAGAGGGTTCTTAGTCTCTGGCCCCGTGAAAATCAGGTTTAGGCATACATTCTATAGCAGATGTCATCTCATTATGCAAATACCCTGTTGGCCCCAGAAACAGATTCTTTTTTGGTGAAGGCCCTCTGACCCATGTTAGTCCAGGAAACACAGTACCATTCTCCTTGGTGCTATAGAATAATTCAGTAATGATGCTATTTCAATAAGATTTTGAAGGTGTAACCAAACTCAGACCTTCTTACCCAACTATTTACCCCTTTCATCTGTCCACCACATTTTCAAGTCTATTAGATGCCAATTAGGCAAGGATTATCTCCAAGTCACCTCCTCCAGCCCATTTTCCTATATAACTCTGACATTGGCCACTTACTAGCCTGGATGACCTTGGGCAAGATCTTTAAACTTTGTGAGTCTCAGATAATTCTTATCTGATTTCATGGAACAAGTAAAGAAACATATGTAAAGGGTGACTCAAGGTTACTAGGTGCATAAGCATTACTAGTCAATACTGCTTTTTAAATCTCAGTTTCTCTGTTAGTAAACTGACGTGCTGATCTGAGGAGTAAGAGCCAACATCTGTGGAGCTCCTGGACACTGTGCTCAGTGCTGTGTGGGCAGAGCCTCACAGAAGCCACCCGGGAGGATATTTTTATTGATATTTTTAAATGCTCCAAATCACTGAGTTTTGCAGCTCCTGAATTTGCCTTCCACTAATCTTCACCGGGTCTTACCTGGCCTCTTCTGCCTTCAGCAGGCACTGTGATTTGAGAAGGAAGGCTTGCTGGTCCTGGGGTGGAAGTGAGGATAAGGCACCAGGTTTACAGACTGTAGCTTAGTTTCCACAGCATCTGGTCTGGCTGAAAAACATCCAATAAATATGTGTTGGTGTTCAGCCCTGAGACCTCCTTCTGGATCTGGCAGGGAGCTGCCCTGATGTGCCTCCAGCAGCTGTGGGATGATTCTAACACAACCATTTTAAGGAGTTTTCCAGCAACAACAATGGAAGGGTTTGTAATATTCAGAAATTGCAATTTGCTAGAAAATTACAATCCCCGGGCACTGTAGCCATAGAGGAGGCTTTAGTCAAAGGGTGTTCTTTACCAGAGGGGTCTGACTTGTCAAGTTCTTTGGTCTGCTGATGTTGGGTGCTATCCCACAAAAAGCAGAGGGCCCAGGTGGCCCACTACCCCATCGCCTTCTGGGTCAGAGGTAGGGCAATGGCACCCATGGGGCATGGACTTCGCCTCTTCCTTTGTGTATGGGGTTGGGGGAGAGGACTGGGCTGAAGGAAGGGGACTGGGCAGCAGGCATCTGTGCCTTGGGAGTCTCATATAGGCCTTGTCCTGGGCATTCTGGGTCACAGATAATAAAGATACACAGAGAACTCACTGCAAGGCCTCATCACCCAGTGAGTCAGTCAACTTTTGTGTGCCTCTGTTTTCCCATCTGTGAAATGGTAACAGTCACAGGTAACCTTTTAGAAACGTGTGGAGATGAAATGGATCAGTAGAAAACAGCGAGGCTAGTGTCTGGCAAATAAGTGTTATAGAAATAGCTATTAGCAGCGTGCTTAGGCTCCTTGATGGTGCTGAGCCATCTGGTCTGGAATCTTAGAAGTTGGAGCTGTACATTACCCAGTCCAAGCTCTGAGACCTGGTACAGGAAATTCTTACCTCAGGTCTTTCCCTATTATGACCTCACTTTCTGAAGCTCACCTCTGGCTCCCTCGTATGCTTGCAATGTCTGGATCTCCACCCGCACAGCACTGACTGGCTGCGGCCTTCCTGGAAGGCGAAGAGCTTCTGGGTAAGTCTCCCTGGTCAAGGTTTTTCAAGTAGACCGGAAGCCCGAGCTAAAAGGTAGTGGCCCAGGTGAGTGGCGATGTTTGCCCTCCTCCTGCTGCCTCTCCCCATGGGCAGGGCACCCTCCTTTGACTCTGTGTTCTCAGAATCTGCCCAGCCACACCCAGTCTTTAACTGTCCCACAATCTGGGCTCAGAGTTCAATTTAAACTGACAAATCTTCGCGTTTAACCACAAAAAGAAAACCACATCTTTTGAACTGGTTTCTCTTTATTTTCCCCTTCCTTTCTTGTTCCCGCTCTCCTCCCTTGCTTCCCTACTCCAGAACACACACACACACACACACATGCACAGAGGCACATTTTTTTCTTCATAGCAGTTTTCACATCAGGAAGCTGCTTCCTCGTCTCATGAGACAAGCTTGCCTGAGATTTGGTCTAGTAGCACGTTTAAAAAAAACATGCTACTAGACCACCTCTCACTACCTTTAGGTAACTCAAGGGACCAGTCAATGCCCTCTTGGGTCTGGGCCCCAGCCCAGAGGACATTGTCTGGATGCATGGCAGAGCTGGGGTGGGAGCTGCCTGGGGTTTGCTGGCTCTTTGGGTCCAGGGGCAGGAACCCAGCCATGACCTCAGAGGTCTCAGTCAGTGCCAGGCCTTGTGTGCTACTGGGTCTGGTCAAGACCATGGATTGAGGCTGGCTGCCTGGCTCCCCTTTGAGCTGCCCATAGTCAGTGGACTTGTATCCTTGGGAACACAGAGAGCACAGTGTGGAACTATGGAGCCCTTTACAGAATGGGCAGAGGAGGCACAGTTGGTAGCATGGGGAAGGGGTAAGAATTTGTTTTGCTGGGCCTGTGGTCTGAATTCTTAGTGCAGGTGAGATGGTTCAAAGCACTTCCTGAGGGAAAGAAGATGGAGCAACCTTAAAACAGAAGTGTCCTAGGTCACAAACCTTAAAGCCACAGAGGCTTGGGGAATGAGTTCTACCAGGACCACAGGTCACATACTTTCTGTGGCCAGGCAGGTCACTGAACAGAGAGAGGGCCAGATATAAAGTACAGGACGCAAGTCAGGCACACTTTTAAAATTTTACAAACATTTAAATTATGGAAGTTTTAATTTAAAAAAATCTTTTAGTCAAATAAACCATGTGTCCCAACCAGGTTCAGTCCCCGCTGTGAATTGCCAATACTTTTTTTTGTGCAAATCTCAGTTGTGCTATTCTGACAAAGTCCAATACTTGTTCATGATAAAAAAAAACCTACAGAAAATCAGAATAGATGGTCTTTACCTCAATTTGATAAAAGCCATCTATGACAAGCCAATAGCTGATGTCATACTAAATGGACAAAAACTGAAAGTTTTCACTCTAAAATCAGGAATAAGACAAAGATGTCCACTTTCACCACTACTATTTAATATAGTCCTGGAAACACTAGCCAGAGCAATTAGACAAGAGAGAGAAATAAAAGGAATAAGGTTAGGAAAGAAGGAATTTAAGTTATCATTATTCACAGATGACATTATACTCTATATAGAAGACTCCAAAGCTCCACCAAAAGACTTCTAGATTTAATAACCAAATTCAGTAGCATAGCTGGATACAAAGTCAACACTCAAAAATCAATAGCATTCCTATACACAAACTCACTGAGAGAAGTTAGGGAAACCACACCCTTCACAACAGCATACAAAAAAATGAAATACTTGAAAATCTATCTAACGATGGAAGTAAAAGATCTATACATTGAAAATTACAGTACTCTGAAAAAGGATATTAAAGAGGATATCAGAAAATGGAAAGATATCCCTTACTCATGGATAGGAAGACCCAACATAGTGAAAATGGCCATACTCCCCAAACTG
>RJWM01038294.1:0-16818 GCA_004363535.1 Dasyprocta punctata | reverse complement strand
GAGGGGCCTATTTTACTCAAATCACCATTTCATCATTTACAGGTGGGCCAAGGTCTTTTATAGTAAGAAACAGAAGGGAAGGGCAAACATACTGCAGATCTTCACACCTGCTTCAGCACTTCCAGCCATCATGAGCTCACCCTCCTCTTTATGTGGAAAAGAAACCAAGCTCCCGGCCTCCTGCCATTGGCATCTGTATACTCTGTCACTTCTTTTGGGCACAGGAGAAGAGCGGGTTTTGACAGTGGGCTCAGCAAAAGAAAGTTCAGGGAAGTCGTTTATCTCAAAAAGAAAAAAAAAATCTAACTTTTAAAGTTCTATTTTCCTGTGCTGGTCACAATCCCCTCTTTACCTTTGAGGTGCCACATCATCTGGCTGACTGTTTCTCATGCCACACGGTTGCAGAGAGACCATCAAAAGTAGATGGAGCACAAGCAGAGCAAAGTCAGATGCTTGAGCCTGAAAATGTATCACTAAAAAGTGTGTGGTCAAATATCAAAGAATGGCAGTCAGGAGATATCTAACCATTACACCTGCTAAAATGACTTTTTGCTTTTAGGCAGTCATGTATAAGAACCCTCTTTCATAACTTCTGCAGTTGTACTTATTTTGATAGGTTAACACACAGGTGAGTCTTTGATGCTTTCCCCTTTGTCTCTGAATGTAATTTTTTTTTTCCTGAAGGGATTGCAAGTTAACCACCTGCAGTCTTACCCCAGTGATGCTCATTCAAAACATGTCTCACATTAAATGGGATGTGACAGGTGGTTGGAGACAGTGTCATAAAAACCCTTCTTGCCAAATATGTGCTGCAGATTTGAAAAGAGAAGTTCTTAGAGTGATTTTGTCTCAAGTCCATTGTTAATTCCAATCTTATGTCTTTTTATAGTAGGCACCACTTTGACAAGCAATAGTTATAAAGTTTATAATCATATATAAACCAAACCAAAAAGAGCAAAACAAATTCCAGTCTGTGCAGTGGACTTGAACTAAGAAAGACAGTGACCAAATTATTAAAGACAGTGACTATCTCGTAAAATAAGTTTAGTTCTGCCAGAAATGTACATCAAGCAAACATTTAAGAGTTCCCTTTTTTTGTAAATT
Source organism: Dasyprocta punctata (assembly GCA_004363535.1). Classification (NCBI taxonomy): domain Eukaryota; kingdom Metazoa; phylum Chordata; class Mammalia; order Rodentia; family Dasyproctidae; genus Dasyprocta; species Dasyprocta punctata. The sequence continues at coordinate 15,714 of RJWM01038294.1, read as the reverse complement.
GATTTGAATTACCTTTTGCAAGAAACCATACAATTTACTAATGCCAAGACCAAGAATTAAAGTTCAGTAACATCTTTTGGATTTCATAAGTAGACATGCAGAACTATAAACACTTTTGAATACAGTGTGTGAAAATTAATGTCTATTTTACTAAGAACATACATTTTTGAGCAAGACTGTCTCTTATGACCAAGAAGATTATGACTTTTGCCTATTATGTAACTATAAGAAATATACAAATCAATTTGCAAAAAACAGCTTAGTAACTTCTACAGTATATTAAGGCAACGATCATAATTGATTGCATTATACCAGAGCAATTGTGCTTTTCAAAATAAGGAAGATTGCATAATAGTAGTTTACATAACCAGAATTGTAAAACAAAACTTTAAACAGATAATTAAGCAAATGAATTTTCTAAAACTTACTTTTTTAAACATTTAATTCTAACTGAAGAGAACACAAGAAATTATTTTGACAAATTTAAAATCTCCTTTTTACAGTTTTGTGGCAAGTTTTACTAAGAATAGATCAATATCCTAAGTCTTACTGTTCCAAACAGAATCTGACACTATCTCTGTGTATTATAATTTAAAAAAAAAAATTGGGGGCTGGGGATTTAGCTCAGCAGCATAAGCACCCGCCTGGCAAGTGCGAGGTTGTGAGTTCAATCATCAGTACCAAAAAAAAAAAAATTTTTTTTTAACAAACTGTGTCTAGAAAAATTTTATTGTTAATGTATATGATTAAATTACAACAGAATCATAACATTTACATTATTACAAAATTATGCCACTCTAGGCATTGGTTATCAGTCATTCTGAAACTTTTATGATTCATATGTGTCCCAAACTATGTCATATAATAAGATAAGCCCTAGACATCTAGAAAAAAATATATAACATACTTGAGGTGGGATAAGGTCAAAAATCTTTGTTTCTGAATCTTACAAGACTTTTCAGTACAAAAGTGATTCTAAAAATGCATCTTAAGTACATAATTTAACCAAAAACTAGATAGTAAAATAATAACTTTATCTATGACAAAGAAGCAAGCAAGCATTTCAGCATCTCTTAAAACTATCAGAAGTAGGCAGCATAAACAAGTCCATCAACAGAACAGGTAAGTTACAGCTATTAACTCTACTACAAATGGTTTCTTTTTTAAAAAAACCAACCGTTACTAGAATATTAAGCAAGTTTCATCTATACAGACTATTAACTTCAGAATATCTTAAAATGATTCAATCCTCAAAATCACTTATTTGTTAAAGCTCATTTTTAAAAATAGGATAGTTTGACAGGTCTCCAATTGCAGACACTTACTGTCTCTCTAGAATAGTCACTCTGAAACTTATTAAAAGGATCAGGCTTTTGTTTTCCTGGGCCCCGCATGGCTTGCATGGCTTACCAGAAAGGCTGGCTAGTTGGCTTGTTGGTCAGCTCCTCCCAGTCCCAGCATGGCTGATTCCCAGGAGGCACTATCTGGCTCTTCTCTTCCTGGATCACATGTCTTCTGATCTTATACCAGTGTTATATAAGTACACATACAATCTACAAAATACACCTGAATATGCCCAAGTACATTATTATTTATAAATTTTGAGATGCAAAGAATACATGAATTTGTACATAGCAAACATCTTTAGTATTGCAACTTAATTATAAATAACTTGGATGTTTTACTTGTATATTTATTTAATTTTAAACTATTAATTATGTTCACAAAATATGAAACATCTGAAAAACACAAGTTAATGTCACAAAACAATTTCTTATCTTGCTGAGGAAAAAATCTTTTAAAAGCTGTAATCGATACTCGGAATTGAATCTACATACACTAGAGCAGAAGGTCATTTAAAAATTCTTGAAGGGTTTTTCTGGAGCTTCTGCACTTGAAAATTTACACTGATGATCCCAATGACTTATTTATTTATTTATTTTTGCTTGTTTTTGTTTTTGACTTTGTTTTTGTTTTGAGACAGGGTCTCACTACGTAGTTCAGGCTGGCCTTGAACTCACTGTGAAGCCCAGCCTGACCTTGGACTCATGTCAATCTTCCTGACTCAGCCTCCAGGATTACAGGCATGCATCACTACACCCAGCTCCCATGACTTATTTTTAACTAAATTTTCATATCACCAAAAATTAACTTCCCTGAATAATAGGGATACCCGTTAGTGAATCCACTTGGAAGACCATAAAAGAAACATTACTAATCATGGACATTTAAAATGTCAAATCTCAGAAAATCTAGAAAGATTCAAGAACTTCTGGGGGAAATACGCACAGCTAAGTTAGAATATTATTGGCAGTCATATAGAGGTAGTACAAAATGTAAAAATGCACCAGACTGACCGGAGATCATCAGTTGACTGCTGTGTCTCAAGGTCTCAAGATAACAATAAAAGGAACAGGTCTACATTCTCCCCAAAGGATGAGATAAGTGATAACACTTGGTCTAATAAAATCTAAATAGGCATCACTCACCTCACTGGGCAACCAGGACCCCTCCCAACAATCCATCACCTGCCTGAGAAGTTCCTCATTCTTTCTATGTCCACTAGCTCTGTGACTTGCTTCCCCATTGGATCAATACTACCTAAGCAGCTATACTAACAATCTTACTGCTTGATAATAGTTGTAACCCACTTTGTACCCATGTAGGTTTTGTTCTATAAAATTTCCTTATAAAGTGGGGACACCAGCTACCCATTTGGGTACCCTCCTGTCCCTCTGGCAGGAGCAATCTATTGCTTAATAAATATTTCCTATTCTTAATCTCTGTTGATCCTAGAATTCATTCTTCAATTTTAGAAAACGAGAACTCAGTATATCAGACATCTAACAGGTTGGGAGATATAATATTTTCCTTATATCATATTTGGAGGTTCTGATATTATCTCTGTATCACCACTCTAGAGTTATGCAAATGATTACTCATATAAACATAAACCCGGCTTTACTGTTAACAGGTAGCCTGCTTCCAAAATCAGCTTGCCAAGTAAATGTTACTGGATTCTAGGTTGCTCGGCTTTCCCTCTGGAGTTAGATTTCAGGTTATTGCTATCTCAAAGAACTGAACAAAAGGAACAAAACTGTCCAAATCTTGAGGAAACCCATGAGGTCCTGAGAGGCAGTGCTGGGATCCCACATCTCAGTCCGATGTCAAGTCTAGGCCATCCTGTTGAAAACCTGTTCAAATTCTCCTGAGAAGTTCACATGCTGGGCTTTCGGAACTGTTCCTTGCATGTGACTGGGATCTTGTACTTAACAGGTCACATCTACTTCCCTGGCCAGCTTTTGCCATGCCCTAATCTTCTATCTCATTACCAGGAAAGTAGGAAGAAACACAGCATGGTTGAACAATGTTTAGTCAGACACGCGTTGATACATAAGCCCAAACTGACTCTTTTTTCACATAGATTTACTAGGAAAGTTCTCAAATGAACTTTCAGTAGATAATGTCTAACAAACAAACTTTTAATTGCTTCCATTTCTCTACTATAATAAACCATATGGGATGTCTGTTGTCTTACTGAACTTCTGATCCTTGTTATTATTAGAAGCCCCCTTTATATTGACATAACATTTTCTGACAAGCTAAAAAATTTTAACTTTTAAATCAAAGAATGCCCAGCCAGTGCTATATTTGCATAATCTCGGTGTTCAAACGATTCTGATTCCCAAGAGTCTGTAAGTCTTCTAACAGACTCAAAAAATTATTTATAGCTCTTTTATGTTCTTTAAATTTTATAACACTTTCAAATCTGAAATTTTTCCTAAAGTCAGATACCTAATATATAATTCTGATCAGCTAACACAAGCAAAATGCTTGTTGCCAGATGAGGACACTTTTATTACATCTTTTAAAACATTCCCTTAAATCATGTGAATGAAAAGGTGTCTAGATTTATGCTTTTTTAGTTACTGAGTGCTTTCGTTTTTAAATTACCTGGCACAATCTAGCAAAATACAAACACAAGTACACACATAGGATACAGCATGTAATACACACTTTCATGCCAATACACATAAAATAAAAATTTAGATTATTATTTACCAACTTTTTAAATTACCTTATTGGCATGGTTTTCCTTCTTACACTCCAATGCAATATTTAATCCTAAATTTGTGTATCTAAAGGTAGAATTTCAGGATATAACAAGGGGAAAAATACAAAGGAGGTTGCTTGCCTAGTTAATATGAGCTTGCATTTTCTGAAGCATTTTTTGTTTTTCTGCTAAACTGAATAAGTCTTAGTCAATCTAAAAGCTCTTGTCCTATGTCTTAAGACATTTTTCACTGTGTTGAAATTTAGAAATCACTGGTCAGAAGTTTACATGTCCTATCCTGGTTCTATTGATCAAGACTTCTAGTATAAAAAAATGAAAGCAGTTTAGTAACAATATTCCCCATAAAGAAAAAACACAAAGGCAAAACATTTGTAGTCAAATTCTTCATTTTTCCAGTTAAGGAATGGTAACAAAAAGTCAATTTTCAGCAAAGAAATCTTGGCAAATAAAAATGGGGGGAAATTTAAACCCCCAAATCTCATCAACATTAGCCAAGTAGCAAAGGCTCTTGTTTGTAAGTGTCACTAATCTAGTAAAAAGCAGGGGAAGACACTGTGAATATTATTTTAGTCAAAATTATTCCAAAGAATCCTCTTTAGGATCATTCCACAAAATCAGAGTGTGATTTCAGTTTTGCCAACTGTGATGTACCACAATAAAATCATCTTTTTCTAAGTCACAGGTACCTAAAGCTTTTCTAGAGAGCTATAAAGTAGCACAAGCTCTTTTATTTTTGAGCAGTTTGCAACCAGGTTCCTTAAACACATTACCACTGTCTCTATTCTCTTAAAATTTCTTAATCCAAACATTTTCATTTTGACAGATAGTTCAAAACCTTGAACTTCATGTTGGCTCACAAAGAAGCCTCAGAATGACTTCATACCTTAAATGGTTTACATAATCCTAAATGGCACTGAAACCCTTCTGCCCATTCTAGAATAAAAGTAGTTATAAAAAGAGAAAAATAAAAGAAACAAAGGCAAACACAAGCATGACAAAGCAAAGCAAACCAAACCAAATCAAAACAGATGTCTGTAAAATTTTTTCTAACTCTGAATCTCTTCTCATACCAATCAGTGCCCAAAAATAACCACAAATGGTGAAGGCCTCACCCCAAAGGCACTGAAGACCTGTTGGTGGCCCCAGTTAACCCACAATGGGTTCAAAAGGGCCCCAAATGGTGAAGTCCTTATCTCACCCAAATGGCACTGCCAAACAATTTAAGAGCAGGTACACATTGTAGAGAGACAAAATCCCTGGAGTGCACTAAATCCCTAGTCAGAAACTAGGTGGAATTGGTCAATTCCCCAAATAACATTTTATTCTTTTGTCAACAAAAGCATTTAAAGGCAGCTGATGTCATCAACAAGAAAGCAAGGAAATTCCTACATGCAAGTGTCCCTAGCAGCTGCAGGAATGTCTGCTCCTAACACAAGCTTCAGACTTTATAAGGTGTAACTAAACTGACAAGAATTAAGAGCATCGTTATAGCTCTAATAATTTTAGGAAACAGTGTTAATGACTGCGAATACATCTATTATCCAATGTATAAGTGTATCTCATCTATAGAATAACGAAAGTGTTTTTAATTAAAGTCAATAGGTCTGAATAAAATTTACACATCAGGAACACATTGAAAGAGTTATCAGGCCAGGTGTGGTGGCATACACAGGAGGCTGAGGCAAAAGGATCGCCATGAGTTTGAAGGCAGTCTGAACTACAAAGTGAGTTGAAGGCCAGCCTGAACTGCATAGTGAGACCCTGTCTCAAAAATACCAAAACAAAAAACAAAACAAAACAAAAAAGACTTTGCATTTTAATCATTTTATAGCTAAAGATCTAACCATATATTGTATAAAAGAAAGCACTTACTAGTTATTCTGTATATATTAATCTTACAGTCTTAACTCTATAAATTTGACTTTAAAGCTTAGAGTCACAATATAGCTTGTTTTTAGATGTATCACATATGTATATGCCCAAAAATATGTTATGCCATAAACTAAGTTAATAGTTGTTCATTTAACCCATCGTAACCTGTTTACTGAAAACATTTTGTAAGTTAACATTTAAATATTTTTTAACTCTTACAGGTCACTTTTAGTAACCAAAAGCCTAATGATGAGAACTTATTCTAGTAAATGAGAAGCTTATTCTAGTAAAATATGAAACTTCTGGTTTTAAATTTAGTTTTTTAAATTTAACTATGAGTGTTTTAATATTTTAGAAAATCATATTGTTTAGAAATAGAAAATTTAACCTTTTAATTAGATGAAAACAATTATTTTAGATAACCCATTGTAACAGGTAACACAATTTTTAGCTATATATATTATCTTTGACCAAGAAAAACTCTTAAGTATGGTACACAGACAATAACAGTCACCACACTTTTAAGATTGATTTTTGGTATTATCTTGGTTTTCTAACAATTTGGGTGGAAATATGTTACCAAATTTAAAGACATCTTTCCTCTTTCCAAGTGATTTAAATTAGCCTGCTTTTAAACTATATGAACCACAAACACTTGAGATAATGTCTTGAGTATTTATTTATGTATAAGCCCACTTAAGTGGAACTTCTGGAAGATAATGTATATTTGCAAATTAACACACTGAAACACACTTATTAACCTAAGTTATATGTAACCTTTATGCTACCAACTTTAAGGCCTGTACTTCTATTGTTACAGGAAAACTGAGTTAGACAAAAAATTATAGGCAGTCAGACAGGGCTAGGTCCTCAAAGGGACCAATGCAGAAGTTCGAATACCTTGTAACCTCTGAGGATACAGACACCTCCTGCTGTGGGCCAGATATCAAGACAAAAGACAGAACAAGTGCACCCATATCCTAAGGATTGATATTCTAAATAGTTCTCTATCACCCTAAGGAAGTTAGGAGTCAGCATTCCAACCCCCTACAGAAAGAGTCACTACTGTTAAGCATCCCCGCTTACTACGTGACTCCTTTCCTCATTTGTCCTTGATTTAATCAATTTTACCTGGGCAATTAATCTTATTGGTTAACTGTAGTTATGTCCCACCTTATACCCACCTTGCAGGTTCCCATTTTCCCTGCCTTGGACCCATCTAACCTCATGGTTTTACTCTATAAAAGTCCCTAAAAATGACAGAGTCTTTGGCAATCCGCTCGGGTCCCCTTCTGTCCCTCAGACAGAAGCTTTCTTTCCCTCAATAAATATATCCTGCTCTTACCCTCCGTCGTTCCTAAAATTCATTCTTCGATTTTTAGAGAACACGAACTCGTGCCGGACGTATAGTAGGTTGAGTTTCATTTCCCTATATCATTTGGAGGTCTGGGATCATTTTTCCTATATCACTATCTAAACCTGAAGCCTGTTAGTCTTGATCTGGTAGTGTTTTAAATAAGTTTGGCTACCCTAAAATCATATTTAAAAGGTTTTTCTATGGAAATCTCAAAAAGAACCCCAAAATAAAAATAAATGATTGAGTTCAAAAATGAATTTTTAAATTAGTTATTAGCATACATTAAACAAATGGACAAGCATTCAAACACGGAAGACAGTTATTTTAAATTAGAGTACATTCTCAGATGTACTGATCAAATTGAACTAAAACAATCCTTTTATAGTTTTTAGGTTTGTAATTGTAGATAGACTAGTCAAAACTTCCTTTATAGGTCATCAATTATCACATATCTCTTGTAATAAGAATCAGAAAGGGGAAAAAACATTCACACCTCTGAAAGCAAAGACTGTTTTTAAGATGGGCCTAGGCTGACAGTTTATCTCACCGAAATAGCCGGCTCTACAGGCTTTTCATTACTGTTTTGATAGTCATCGTTGTTTGACAGGCACAGCTGATAGCCAAACTGCTGTTTTGATAGCCACATGTAACTGCTCCCTCTAAAAGGAAGACTGTTAAAGGTACTTCCCACTATTTTTATCTTCAGGAGGTGCTCATCTTCTTCCTGATTAATAGTTTGTTGGGGAAAACAAAACTTTCCAACTCTCTGCTGGCAACTTTCTCTTTTTCTTGTGCCAGCTGCACCCTGGCCTGGTAAGCAAGCAGCTTTACTGCATTCTGTTATATTACTCTCCAGTCGCCTGAGGCTACTCAGATGTGCAGAGCTTTAAGCCTGCACCTTTGAATAACTGCCTTTGTCCTGCTTCTGTTACTTAGCTTGCTTGCCTTTTCCCACCATAGCCTCTATATAAGGTTCTCATTCCCCAGGTTCAGGGCTCAGATTTTGGAGTGCTGAACTCCTCTGGGCCTGCTAGCATAATAAATCTTGGTTACCTCCAATTCTCCAAGTGCCGCTTCATTTCATTGCCTGCAGTAAATCTAAAATTCCTATAGCATTTGACTGGGGAGACCAAACATACTGGCCCCTGGAGTTTCAGGCTCAGAGTCAAGGCAGCGCCTGCTGGGAACCCTCCTTGGAGAATACCTCTCACCCAATTGGTGAGACCTCCTTCCCAAGGACAGGACCAGTGAGTGCTCCAACATCCTCTTGATTGGACTCAGGGAAGAAATGAACTGGTTCTTTGTCAGGACTTCTGGACAAAGTAAGGCTCAGAGGCCCCTGTCCCAGGTAAGGACTGCCCTTACACACAGAAAGAGAGGCTGATCACATCCCAGGGTCTCATACTCCAGTAAAGGAACTCCTACAATGGGGAAAGGAATGTTATAATCTCTGAGTGATTGTTTGACTGAGTGTGGACATATCTGTAGCTCCATGGCATAAGATACGGAGTCTGAGTGGGCCCTAATCTGTGGTTCCATGCTGGCAGTGCATGGCACAACAGTGACTCACCGCCCACAACAGAAGGATGACCAGGCCAGGATGTGCCTCAGCTCTCATGAGGGACACAACCAGATGAGCATCTGATTGGTTTCCTCTGAGAAGATTCCTCCCTGTTATTGTCATGATACTGTTAGCAGGACAGGAAACTCCCAGGATGAGGACCACACATTCCAAATCCACTGTCCTAGATTGCATGATCAAAAACTTTAGGAAGGATTTCAACAGTGATTATGGTGTTAAGATGAAACCTGACAAACTTAGAGCCTTTTGTGAAGTTGATTGGCCCCAACTTGAGGTAGGATGACCATCAGAGGGAACTCTAGATCCCTAGGTGGTCTAAGCTGTATGGATAGTAGTAGCTGGAGAACCTGGCATACCTGACCAGTTACTATACATAGATTCCTGGTTAGAGATTGCTGAGATTCTCCTACCATGGGTACAAATCTGCAAGGGAAAAAAAGGACAGAGCATCTTTTTCTCCCAGGGCCCAGCCCAAGCAGAACCTTAAAGGGCCCAAAAGAAAAAAGTTAATTCACCAGGGTGTCCCTGATGAAGAGGTCCTCGCTGCACCCTACTTCACCTCACCCCACCTGCTCCACCACCACCAGCTCTTCCAGATAATCCACCCCCCTCCTACCTCCAAACTCAAGCACCTGCCACCATTCAGAAGCAAATAAGGCCAAACCTCCCCAGTGCTGCAACAGAGCTCCTTCCCCAGGCAAACTTACCCCTCAGGTCAGCCCCTGCAGGCTATGCCCCACCCCCAACTCCTTGCTTTTCAACCCCAAAGAGAAAGCATCTCTTGTGGTGAGCTCTCCCTTCTTCCCTCAAAAGCTCTATCCCATCTCCCTCCCCTGTTAGTTTTCTTATCAAAAGAAACAAAAATGTGGTTCAAAATTATCAGAAGGTCCCAGACAGGGTGTGAACTCACTGACATGAGGTCACTGAACCTGGTTCCAGGAATCTAAGGGTTCTGGGTGAGGCAGGAAAGCACAGAAGAATACGGACAATGAGCGATCAGGGTGTGGTGGACTCTGCTTCCACCCTGGAACAATTTTGAGGAAAGTTGTGCTGTGCCCCGAAGTGGTAAAGAAATGTAAACAAACATGGAAAGAGTGGCCCTGTGTACAAAGACCTGATGTAACCTGGTGTTGGGGCAGATGGGGCAACAGGAATGATTTCCTACTGTTGACAGGATGACAGAACTGGCTGGATCTCTTGAGTGAAACACCTTGCAAAGATGATCAGAATCTTACATGAGCACGCTGCACCAAACCTGGCTCTCTTAACAAGTTTTAAAGGTGTATATGTATTCAACAACTGTGTGTCAAATACTTTTCAATTAGACATCCATGAATAAAACAAAGTCCCTGATTCTCACAGCTTGAGAGGGGTGAAATGAGGTAGACAAAATGCATGCTATTGCTAAGTTCTATGGGGCAGAAGAGAAGAGAAAGTTTATGGGATAAGTTGGCAGTTGACCAGAGGTCAGAATGAGGTCGCATGAGTGCATGACAGGTTTTTACTTGGTCTGCGGAAACCAGAGCACCAGAGGGGCTAAAAGCAGATGAGTAAAATGCAGAGTGACAGAAGGAAATGTGATGAGATAGAACTATCAATGGAGGCCAGAGAGGGATCTCAGAGGTCCAAAAGTAAAAAGGCCAATTTGCCAGGAGTCCCATGGACTTTTGGCTTTTATGGTCAGTTGGGAGCATTTTAAAGACAAAAGTGATAGGATTGGATTTAGATTGTAAAAACTCCTCTGGCTGATGAGTAGGGAGTGCTCCAGAAGTCCAGGAGGGGTCAGGGAGCCCAGGTTGGAGGCTGCTGTACTCCCTGCATGAGATGGTGGCCCCTGGAACCAATACCAGAGATGTGAGTGGTGACCTGCTTCTGGATATATTGCAATAGTAGAGCTGATAGAGTTTGCTGATAGAGGCTGGGGTTATGGAAAGAACTGGTCCCTGGGTTTATTCTCCTTACTGAAAAACAAAACAAAATGAAACAAAAAATTAAAAAATAAACCAAAAAACTAAATATACTGATAGGTAGACCAGATATAGATGTGAGAATGTTATAGGCAACTGAGTTAGATAGAAATATAGGCAGTCAGACAGGGCTGAGCCCTCAAAGGAACCAGTACAGAAGGAACCAGCTACCTTGTAACCTTGGAGGAGACAAACACCTCTGCTGTGAGCCAGATCTCAAGGCAAAAGGCAAAACAAGTGCAACCACCCGCTAAGTATAAACATAAGGGATTGATATTCTAAATAGGTATGGATCACCTTGAGGAAGCCAGAAGTCATCATCTCAGCCCCCTACAGGAAGAATCACTGCTCTTTAGGCATGCCCACTTGGTCCATGTCTCACTTCCCCATTTGCCCCTGATTTGGTCAATTTTACCTGAATAATTAATCTTATTGATTAACTATGGTTTTGTCCCATCTCATGCAGCCTGCCTTGTGAGTTCCCATGTTTTTCCTATCTTGGACCCATCTCACCATATGATTTTGCTCTATAAAAGTACCTAGAAAAGACAGAGTCTTTGGCAATCCACTTGGGACCCCTTCTGTCTCTCTCAGACAGAAGCTTTCTTTCTCTCAATAAATATATTCTGTTCTTAACCTCTGTTGTTCCTAAAATTGACTTTTCAATTTTAGAGAACACAAACTCATACCAAACTTATAGTAGCTTGGGAGTTTCATTCTCCTATATCAAGAGGACACGGAATCAAAGAACTGTAACTACATGTGGAGTTGTCCTTTATGAGGACAGGGAAGACTATGGGAGGGATGAGTTTTAGAGACTGGGGTAAAGACTGCTCTGAGCTTCTAATGGGGGTTAATAGTTGAGAAGCTATAAAAACATGGGAACTATTTGGAATTAAGAGCTAACAGGTCTCAATTCCCTCCCTGTGAACCAGTGCCATGCGCAGGCCACCGCCACAGGAGGACAGCAAGACCCCAACCTTTTCCCATAAGTCAATGCCATTTACGGACTGCGGGGGAAAAGAACAAGAAGTCATCAAGAAGCAAGCCCTCTCTGTGAACAAGCACCATGCGTGGGCCACTGCTGCCGAGGTTACAGCCAGACCCAGCCTTTTCCCATGAGTCAACGATATTTATGGACTGCAGGGGAAAACAACAAGGATTCACCAAGAAGTAAGCCCTCCCTGTGAACCAGCACCATGCATGGGCTGCCACTGGTGAGGGGACAGCCAGATCCCAGCCCCTTCTGGTACACAGGCTTGGAAACAAGAACAAACACCCCCAACCTCACCCCCAACCCTGTAACTGACCGGCTGATCCAGAGAAACACAGGCTGTGATGATAGCTATTCAGGTGAAATGCAATTTGATGCTTGTGGTGTTTGATGTTTCACTGATTTGTAGGTCTAAAGACAGTGGTCTGATAATCTATTCAGAGGATGTCAGTACATAGTGTGGCATCTATGGAATATCTCCTTCTGAAGGTGATAGTCATTGTTAATTTCCTATTATCTTGTATTGAAGTTCTGTGTCATTTTCATTGTTTTGTTGGGTTGACTTTTATCTGTTTTGTTTGAGTCTGTCAGTATTTTACCTTTAGAATTTATGGATTTGTTAAAAATGAACTTATATACAGGTTGAGTTAGCAATTAAGTAGGAGAGCTGGTGCACTAATACAGTGGACCTAGGATGGGAATGTTTACGCAGTGATACCTTGATTCATGAGCTTAATTCTTTCTGCCATTCTGGTGGCAAACTGAATTGGGAGAGAGCCAAATCAAATCTCCCCATCAGGTCAACATTGAACCAAAACACTGAATTTGTTGTACATAGATGTATGCGGTGTGTGCGTGTATGTGTGTGTGTGTGTGTGTGCTTATATACTACATAAGAGCTTTCTTTGAAGTGTCTGACCCTCATCTCCTTTGCATTTAATTGGAGGTGGGTATGGGGGGGGGTCTACTTTGTTTTCAGAACACCTGACTTTCCCTGTGCTCTTCCTGTCTGCCTCACTTCATCTTAATCCTACCACAATTCCCATCCTCCAGTGAAGCTTTAGCTCTTTCTATGACTAACCAGAAAGCCCAATGAGACCCCTTTCCCTACACTATGATGAAGTCAGATTAAATGACAGGTTGAGGTAGGACAAGACAGGACACAAGAGAACTCTGCATACCTATGATGATCTTGCCCACTATGAGAATCACTTTTGGGGAATCAGAATACACTCAATGGCTAGAAAAATGTGCATTAAAATAAGAAAAATATTATCATTATGCCTTGATGTGCTCTGAGCACTGAAGATCTGGCCTACACAGTTTCACAATTCCTGTGAATTAGCAAGAGGTTACAGGACTATTTATTTATCTATTTATTTATTTTTGCTATTGATATTCTCCAGAAAGTAAACGAAACTATAGAAAAATCAGCAGGATGCACATTCTCAAAGAAGGTCAGTAACTTTGAGTTGAGAGTCCCATTCAGATTTTTATACCACTGTCTGAACAAGCCCTGGTTACAATTGAGAAAACAGAGTACAAAAGGAGGCACATAATTTTTGCAGGTTCATACAACCATTTTCTCAGCAGTCTAGGGCTCTAAACAAAGTACGCATTGCACTAAGTAGCATTTCCTTGTGCCCAACTCTGGCAGGCCAGAAGAGAGGATTTCACATTCATTATATTTGTTTTCATCAGCTTCTTCAAAAACAGTTATCAAGACAACAAAGAAGGCACTCCCACCTCAAAGTTTAGGTTTCCCTAACAGAACTGACCAATTTTAGTTTCACTTTCCAACTGGTAATCTGGAAACGCCCACATATTTACTTGAGAATATAAATAGCCCTGTTCTGTTGTTTCAATTTATGCAAAAAGCCTCAAAGCAGTCTTGCTCTATCTCCAAGGAGCCCTGGCAGTGAAACAGTATTGCTTCCTAACCCCCACCAACCATGAGGTAAGGATTTTCACTCTTCTCTCCCAGCATTCTAAAGTGTTAGAGAAATATTAATTAGTGCTATCTGAAAAGTTTTTGTCAGTGAAATCAAGCTTCCTAACCCTTTTATTTGAGCATCTGCACATGAAATGAATGTGCATGTGTACATGCAAGTATACTCACACCCTAAGGAAGTATTCCTCATGTGACAGTCCGAAGAAGGAGACAGGGTAAAGTGTTTTGCAGAAAGGGAAAAATACGTCCCAGTCTTGGAGGTTTTTTTGCACCAACTAGGGAAAGAGGGACAGTTTTTCTAGGTAGAAACATACCTTTCTGCTTGGTCCTGACCTTGGAGGAAAAGCAGGATCCACACAGCCCTGTGAGCTGCTTTTGGGGCCTCTCACAAACTCCGGGATTATGTAGTGTGGAGGTAGGAGAAACTCATTGCCTTCCTCTGTGGGCTTCTGCTCTCCCTTTTTCACTGTTGGGCTCTGACAAGGTCTGACTAAACTGAAGATTAGCAGATTACTGTATCTCTTGTTAGGGAGCTGGCTGCATGCAGATTCTTGGAATTCTTTTCATGGGTCCTGTCTGCAGGACATCCACATTGTCCTTGCCTAAAAGGCCTAAGGTGGAAATTTATTTATGGTCCCAAATAAATCCTAGGCCAAATAATTCCTGTTGTCTGCAAATATAAAATAAATTGCCTGATACTGACTTATAAATATCAGTAGGTGAATTTGGGAGGAGCAAATTTGCAGAAATTGTGCAACCGTAGACCCTCTTTTTTTCATCACCTTTCTCTACCCCTCCCTCCATCTCTTGATCCCCTTGCTATTTCAGAAGCATCTGTTTCCCTACTTCCTACTATCTTTTATTTTGTTCTTTATTTATATTTTAGGTTTTTTGTATAAGAGAAATTGTGTGATATTTAAGCTTGTGTGCCTTGCTTGATTTCACTTCACACTGCGGTCTCAAGGTGCATCAATTTTCCTACAAATGATTCAAGTTTATTTTTTATTTTTTCATTTTTTTATTTAAAGAGAAAAAAATAACAAAATTTCAAAACATGGTAATTAAAGGATAACAATGGTTAAGACATTGCATATTGCTATCTTCAAATTAGTTACTCAGAGTACAGGATATCTGCATTTAGTTGTCCAAACAATATTAGCACTAAACTTTCTTTTCAATGTACTAGGAGAAATTAGTAGTATAACTATTTTAACTATCTTGTATTATACACACACACACACACACACGTATATATATATATATATATATATAATTTCTTTCAGCTTCTCAAACTAGGGAGATAATATGTTTACACATGCGAGTCTGATTTACTTTACTTATGACTATGGTCTCTAGTTGCATCCATTTACCTATAAATGTCTACAGTTTATCCTGTATGACTCAGAAGTACTCCACTGTGTAAAAGTACCACATCTTTTTTATCCATTCTTTGGTTGGTGAATATTTATGGTGTTTCCAAGATTTAGCTACTACAAATTGTGCTCCTATAAACATGGGTGCACATATATTGCCACAGTACAATGTTTTTAATTCTTCTGGGAAGATATATAGAAAGGGAATAGCTGGATCAAATGGAAACACCAATTCTAGTTTTTTGAGGAATTTTCACACTGATTTCCAGAGTGGCTGCATCAGTCTACACTCCCACCAACAGTGGAAAAAGGTTCCTTTTTCCCCACAGCCCCTCCAGTATTTGTTATTGGTTGATTTCTTGATAATAGTCTTTCTTTCCAGGGTGAGATAGAATCTCAGTGTTGTTTTAATTTGCATCTCTTGAATTACCAGTGATGTTGAACATTTTTCATATATTTATTTGCTGTTTGTATTTCTTCATCTTTGCAGTGTGTATTCATCTCAGATGTCCGTTTTTGGACTGGGTCTTTAAATTTGAGAGG
>RJWM01038293.1:0-16773 GCA_004363535.1 Dasyprocta punctata | reverse complement strand
TTAGTATTTTCTTTCACATTCACCAGCTCCATTATTTTTCCTGAATTCACTTCACAATGCTTTAGGACTTAATCTATAGTTGTATTTTCTCTCATGGTTATGTAGGTCTGGTTTCATTGGATTTAGATAAAGTAAAGATGAATTTTCTGATTCACAAACAAGGATTTAAATATGAAAAGGCTTTGAGAACGTGTTGTCATGCTTTTTCAAGGTAAATTTCAAAGCCTAACCTACATAGTTACTTTCCTAAGTTAATGCTCTGCATTTGAGAGTTTAGTTTTTTTTTTAAACTGACTCTCTTGAGATAGATTTATTATTTTCTATTTTTTATGGTTCATAAAAAGATAATGTATTTAAATAGTTGTATTAGATGTTATTCAATTTAAAATTTAGTTTTCTTAAAATCCAACCTTTTAAAATCTTCCTCCCAAACCCTTAAGGATTCTGAATATGAGAAACCTCATTCCATTTTATTCATTCCAAAGTATTTATCAGCAAGTAGACATTTTTGTGCTCTTGCCATTGAAATTAGCTGCTCCCGTCAAGGTCTTTCATTGGCAACTAAGCTGTGGTGATTTCTACTGGCTTTATCAGAGACTTTAACTCCCAGGTAAACAGTTGGTTCTGACAATAATATACATAGACATACATCCAACACACATTCACATACACAAGTACACAGTTCTCTAAGACATAAGGTGACTGGGGTTGATTTATTGCATTGAAAGCATCTTTCTCATAAGCATGCAGGACTGGCCCTACATAAGTAAATGTGATTTATAAAGGTTGGTTACAATGCCTATAACTAACGTTATCTTTTCCTTTCTACAACTAACCTACTGTACCCTGACATTCTGCTTTATTGTAAAATAATGGTGTCTCCCCAAAAAAGAATGTCATTCTTCTGTGACATTGTATATAAAATGTTCTTAAACTGTTACTTTGATGTATATTTTGTATATTTTGATCCAGAGGAACAACACATGGAAAGCTTAACTAGTTTGGTTTTTTTTGCAATATTATATACAAAAATAATATTTAAAATAATGACCTAAAGTCCCCATAAGACTGCACTGTCTTCTGAAATGAAGATTGACTTTCTAATGAGAAAAGAGTGAATTGATTGGGTTTAACTTCTTAAAAATTAGTTTGTGTTACTGTACGTAACTGTACACTAATTTATAATGCATATACTCAGAATATGTGATACAGGTAATGTCACATGCCGCTGTCATTTTGGAAGATCCACATACCTACTTTGATTCCACTGCGTGAAGTTACTGGTTTTTTCCCACTTCTTGGCCATATCAATGAACCACACTTTGAAAATCATTTTGTTAGCCTCAAAGCGGTGATTTTGCATTCAGCAGAGTGACGATACTTAATCTGCAAGGGGAAATGCATACTCCTTAGAAGTATTCTCAGACCATAATATTTTTGTACTTATATATTCTACTAATTTATTCCCTGATCCATTTGATACTTATCTTTCTTTTAAAAATTGACATTTATGATTTGCTTTTATGTCACAGGTCCTGCCTCAGTTATTAAATATCCTTGGTCCTAAAGTGGCTTAGTTAGGTTTATATTATAAATGTCCAGTAGATGGCAGTCTCTGCATTGAAATTCACAGAACATTCTCTTCAGCCCTAACTGTACTTGCATGTGGTTGAAAGTCAACATAAAGCTACTGTTTTATTTTCAATCTTAGACATAATGGAACATACATCTGCTTTTTGTTTCATTGTTTTAAACCAGATTTTGGCACATAAAATAAAGGAAATAATTCCCTTAAAACATCCACAAATATGGGAATAATAAAGGCAGTAAAACAATTTTCTGTAAGTTTTCTTGATTGGTTGGAGGGAAGCAGGCTGAAGATGTGATTTGCAGCCAGGATATTGCCCTTTAAATTTAGCCAGAAATGTACTAGATAGTGTTTCGTCCTTTCAGAATATTTTTTACATTGAAAACATAGTCTATGGGCAATATAGGAAGCATAATTGCTACAGTTCTGATCTGGGATGTCCCCCCAAACCCCATGTGTTACAGGCTTCGTCCCCAGCTTGACATTACTGGGAGATGACATTACTGGGAGGCGAGGCTTGGTTGGAGGTCTTCAGTTCACTGACCCTGTGTTCTCAGAGGGGCTTGTGGGCCCCTGGCCCATCCTCTTCCTCTCTCTGCTTCCTGGGTATGAGGTTAGTGGCTTTAGTCCGCCATATGCTTCCACCACGACGTGCTGCCACAGGTATGGACAATGAACCCAGCCCATAATGGACTGGGAACTCCAAATTTCTGAGTCAAAATAGTTCTTGTTGTTAAATAATGAAAAATGATTGCTATTCAGTGCTCCAGTATGATTTATCAAAATGAACATTTTGGCAAGAAAGGACAGAGAGAGAGAGATAGAGAGAGAGTGTGAGAATGAAAACACTGTTTTCTCCTAAGGGGTCAGAAGCTGGGGAATCACTTTTGCCTTTGTACATGTTCATATATGTCTGAAAGACTTGAGCCAGGTTTAAAACAACAACAACAACAACAACAACAACAACAATAACAACAACTTATCCCACCCCACTTAACAGCAGAGAGGAAAAAATCATTGTTTCTAAAAGTCAGTGCATTCAGAGCATCCACAGAAGTTTCTCAGACCAGAAATAAGCAAGTGTGAGCAGCCCAACAGTGATAAGGCCACAGTCAGAGGACGGTCAAAGGACCAGGAAGATAGTGGGTGAGTTCATCGACTATTTGAAACCAGAAAAAAAAAATTTAGCATGACGCAGATGAACCAGTTGCATGAAGTCAGGAAAGGCAAGTGGAGATCAACCGAGTAAGAATTTTCACGTATGCTGTCTGTTCAACTCCAGATGATCTTTCCCCCTCTATTCTTTACTAGGTCATCACCTGCTCAATCTTCTGGCCCGAATCTCATAGTAAATATTTCTTCAATAAATACGTAAATGACTAGTAACGCAGAGAAAGTCAGTGCTCCAAGTCCAAGACTTTGAAGATACACAGAGAGCAGTAACTATAGCCACAGTAGTGGCAGAATGGGCCGAGCTCTTCCTTGGGAGGGTTAGCAAACCCATGTCACTCTGAGAAATACCACGAAGTCATTGTGGTTCACTGCAAGGAAACAGAGAAGCCAAGATGAGAATTTAACAAGAGGTCATGACAATCTCATTTCTGGGTGTTACCCACAAACTTTGAAACTAGGGACTCTAAGACATGCATATTTGTACTCTTACGTTGATAGCAGAGTTATTCATAATGGCCAAAAGCAACCCAAATATCCATGGGTGGGTGGGTGGGTGAATGGATGGATACACGACATGCGGTAAACACAGCCAATGGGATATTTAGCTTTAAAAAGGAATGATATTCTGACACACATTACAACATGGATGAAACTTTAAGACAACATGCTAAGTGAAAAAAAACACACAAAAAAGACAAATACTGAATGAATCCACTTATATGGGACACCAAAATTAAACAAACATAGAAACAGGAAATAGAATAATCATTGCTGGGGAATACAGAGGAAAAGAGAAATGTTTAATGGGTATAGAGTTTAAGAGCAGATTAAAAGAGTTCATAAAGTAAAAGGTTTTGGAGACCAAGTGTTCAACAATGTGAATGTATTTAACACTGCTAAAATGTACATTTAAAATAAGGAAGAAGGCAAATTTTATGTTAGTGTATTTTTACCATAGTTAGAAGAAACATTAAAAGACAAGTGAAAAAAAAAGAAGTCAAGAATGGAGGGAGCAGGGGAAGAGGACTTAGCTTTACATCTGTATCTTTCCTTTGCTGGAAGTTGAGAACTCCACTTATAGTTCAGTTTTGTTTTAATCTTATCAATTGAAGCATTTTTAATTTGACCCTCATGCCACCGACGCTAGTTTGGCCTTGATCATACAGTGTGGCCATCCTGCTTTTCTGTTTTGTAAACAGGATGTTGCATTTTTGAAAAGAAATCTGCCTGGTGCCTCTAGGGCTGGGGTCCTTCCTCGAACTTGTGCAGATGTTTCTCTTTTACTTCACCCTCGCTCCTGAGAGGTACTGAAACTTGAGACTCCAGCTTTCTGCCAATTGAAATCCCTAAAGGTAACTCCTGCCTGCATTGATTTTCTGGACTATCTAATCCAATTAGGGTGACCAAAATGTCTCAGATTACCCAGGATTGTCCCAGTTTTAGGATTCAGATCCTGGGAAATGCTTCAACAGCTCTGGGCAAATTGGGACAGTGGATCACCCTATCTGTTACTACTCTCTCAGCACTAGACCTTGCGGTGACTGTCCCACAGCCCTTGGTAGAAGTAGAGGACAGCCAGCGTGTCAGCCACACAGTCTGGAGTTTGAGGCAGCACCTGGTGTCATACCTCAGCAACTTGGTGCTGGAGGATGCAGAGGATGAGGCAAAGCTAAGTATCTGTAAGCACTGAAGGTCAAAGCTGGGCAGCTAAGAAGGGGAAACTCGGTATGAGCTAGCAGTAAAAAACTGCTGAGAATTTTACATGAATGAACTCATTTCGTTCTTTTACTCATATATTAAACATCACGATAATCTTATTAGTCAGTCACCTTTCCTGTTGGTTGATATAATACTTGACACAATTTAAAGGAGGAACAATTTAATTTAGCTCACAGTTTGGGACAAGCCAGTCCAATTCATTTGGGTCCTAGGCAGGACGATCGTGGTAGAAGGGTGTGGCAGAGCAGAACTGCTTTGTTTGGGTGGCCCAGGGGACAGAACGGGAGAGTGCCAGAGAGGAGTGGGAGAGGGACCATAGAGAGCACCCAGGGCCCTGTCTTCATGAGGCACCCAGCTAGACCCAACAGCAGTGTGCTCCACCAGTCTGCTAGGCACTGCCTTCCTCTCTCTCTCTCTCTCTCTGTCTCCCCCTTTCCCTCTCTCTCTTTCCTTTTCTTTCTTTCTTTCTTTCTTTCTTTCTTTCTTTCTTTCTTTCTTTCTTTTCTTCTTTCCTTTCTTTCTTTCTTTCTTTCTTTCTTTCTTTCTTTCTTTCTTTCTTTCTTTCTTTCTCCTTCCTTCCTTCCTTTCATCCTCCCTTCCCTTTCTTTTTTTTCTCAGAACAAAACTCTTTAATGACAAGAAAGAACAAAAAACTTAGTAGAACTCATTCCTATCATGAGAGACACCGGTATCCCTAACAATGACAAATGTTTGCTCTTGCAATCTCTAATTTGTGAAATTTAAACCCAAGTACAATAATCATGCCCTTGTATATATATGTCTGATATATGATCACATGTTTCTGCTCTAAAAACTCTTTATAAACCTTGGTTAATAATTAATCCCCACAGGGCAGTTTAGTAAAAAAATACCAAATGTTTAGTAAAATTAATAGTAGCTACCAAAAATAAGTGACATTTAAAATATTTACCAAACTTACTTGTTCTTATTCTTCGAGCCAGCAAAGGCAATCATTGGTAGGACTCTACCACAAACACACACACACACGAAATTTATTTGCACATGTTCAAAATGGTAGACATAAAAGATTATTCTTTGCAGAAATATTTGTAAGAGCAAAATATTGTGCACTAGCTGACCACCATAAATCCATTAAAATAATTCAGTAAATGGAAAGCTGTACAGGTGTTAAAAGGAGCACCTTCTTGCAAGATGACATGGAGTAAACTCTAAGACAAATTATTTTTATTTCTTTCCAGTTTTTATTTTTTACCTGCACCTGCTTACAGTACATAATGATTATTTTCCTTGTGGGAAGTAAGTGAATGTACATAACCTATCTCAATTCTTTTTTTCATCCCTTTCCTTTCCCTTCTTTCACCACTCCTTCTATCTCATTTGAGAAAAATCTACCTCTGTCTTTCCTAGTATTTGTCTTTTATTTTGCTCTTTATTTATATTCTGTATTTCTCACAAAAGAGAAGCCATGCAACACTTAAACATGTGTGTCTGTTTTGTTTAACTTAACATTATGGCTCAAGGTGTATCCATTGACTTACGTTTATCTTTCTTTATGGCACAGTATTATTCCAGTGTGTCTAGGTACTGTATTTTCTTTATCTCGTCATCTGTTGATAGTAATATAGGCCACTTTCAGGATTTAGCTATTTGAATTGTGCTTCCATAAACATGAGCATGCATGTATCACTACGATATGTTGTCTTTAACTCTTTTCAGAAGATATTTTGAAGGAGAATAGCTGAATCCAATGCAATTTCTAGTTTTAGTTTTTTGAGGAGTCTTCATAATGATTTCCATAGTGGTTGTACTAGTTTACATTTCTACCAATAATGTAAAATGTTCCTTTCACCATGCAGCCTCATCAGCATTTGTTGTCATTTGATTTCTTGACTATAATCATTCTTTCTGGAATCTCAGTGTTGTTTTAATTTCCATTATGACCAGTGCTGTTGAACATTTATTCATGTACTTATTGGCTGTTTGTACTTCTTCTTCTGAGAAGTGTCTATTCATTTCAGTTGTCCATTTTTTGATTTGATCTTTTATCTTGAGGGGTATCTATTCTTTTTTTTTAGTTCTTTATATATTCTAGATGTCTTCTGAGAAATATCTAGCATTTTTTTTTCCATTCTGGAGGTCATCTCTTCATGCTGTTGTTTGTTTCTTTTGCTGTGGAGAAGCTTTTTAATTTGATACAATCCCATTTGTTGACTCTTGGTACTATTTCTTGAGTCATTTGGTTTCTGTTCAAGAAATCTTTGCCTATGCCTGTGTCTTCAAGGGTTTGCCAATTTTATTTTCCAGCAGAACAGTTTCTGTTTTATCATGTAGATATTTGATCATTTTGATTTTCGTTTAGTATGTGATGAGAGATCTGGGTCTAGATTCAATCTTTTGCATTTGGACAGCCAATTTTCCCAGCATCGTTTATTAAAGAGGCTATTTTACCTCCAGCATATGTTTTTAGTTTATTTTTTAAAAATCAGATGGCTGAAGGTACATGGAGTTTTTCTACATCTTCTATTCTGTTCCACTGATCTACATGTCTGTAATTGTGCCTGAACCATGCTGTTTTTGTAACTGTGGTTTTGTAATATTATTTGACATCCCAGATTGTCATATCTTCTGCTCTGCTTTTGTTACTCAGGATTGCTTTTGCTATTGTAGGTCTCTTCTGGTTTCATATGAAATTTAGCATTGTTTTCTCAAGTTCTGTGAGGAATGTTGTTGGTATTTTGATTGGGATTGCATTAAATCTATAACTCATTTTTGAAAGTATGGACATTTTGACTATATTGGTTCTGCCTATCTGGGAGCAAAGGATATCTTTCCATTTTCTGATGTCCTCTTTGATCTTCTTTTGCAGAGTACTGTAGTTTTTGTTGTAGAGGTCTTTCACTTCCTTGCTTAGGTTAATTTCTAAGTATTTAATTTTTTTTGATGCTATCATGAATGGTATTGTCTTTGGAATTTATTTCTTGATAGATTCATTATTTGTGTACAGGAGTATTCTGATTTTTGTGTGGTGATTTTGTGTCCTGCTATATTGCTGAATTTGGTTACTAATTCTAGGAGTCTTTAGATGGAATTCTTTACACTGAAGACTGTGGTCTTCAATATAGAGGACTATGTTGTCTGAAAATAATGACAATTTTCTTTCTCCCTTTCCTAAACATATCTTATTTATTCTTTCTCTTGCCTGATTGCTCTGGCTAGTGTTTTGAATACTATATTCAACAGGAATGGTGATAGTGGACATCTTTGTTATATTCCTGATATCAGAGGGGAAACTTTCAGTTTCTCTCTACTAAATATGATGTTGGAAGCAGGCTTGGTATGAATAGCTCTTATAAGATAAGGTAGTTCTATATTTTTTCTCCTGGGTTTTTATGATGAATAGATGTTGGATTTTGTCAAATGCCTTTTCTGTGTCTAGTGGGATGATTGTATGGTTTTTGTCCTTGCTTCTGTTTATGTGAGCTAATACAGTTATTGACTTGCATATGTTGGCCCATCCCTATATCCCTGGGATGAACCCTACCTGGTCATGACGTGTTATCTTTTTGATGATTTGGTGCATTCTATTAGCCAGTATCTTGTTGAGGATTTTTGCATCTATGTTTATGAAAGAGATTGGCCTGTGGTTCTCTGTTTTTGTTGGATCTTTGTCTGGCTTTGGAATGACAGTAATATTCATGGTGTCTTAGTTACTTTGCACTGGTTGCTGGGACAAAACACCTGACACACAAAATTAGGGAAGGGAAGGTTTATTTATCTTACAGTTTTTGGAGGTTTCAGTCCATAATCAGCTCCAAGGCAGGGTGGCATGGCACTGGGGCAACACTTCAAGGCAGCAGACTTGAAGCAGCCAGAGTAGAAGAGGGCAAGAGCAAGCCTCTTTTTCTCCTTTATATTGTGCATAGGACACCCCCACCACCAGGGTGAGTGTATCATTCACAAATCTCCTTTCCCTCCTTTGCACAGGATGAGGATATTTACAAAGTAAGAACCCTGGCTCCCTGCTGAGTCTCTCAGTCAAACTTCTGACCTTCTCGAATTGACGCAATGAACAGGTAACTGCTTATGCTCTACACCTCAGGATATAGAACTGCTGAGTTACTTAATTAAGCTTCTAGACTTCTCAAGTTGACACAATGTATAAACCATAACACATGGTATAATTTTGATTCTTTTGTATTAATTTAAACATGCCTTATTAGCTAGTATGTGGTGTATTCTGAGGAAAGTTCCACATACTGCTGCGAAGAATGTATGTTCTGTTGTTACTGAATAGAACACTCTGCAGGTATGTATTATGTCTATTTATTTGAAGGTTTGCTTCTCCTCTGATATTTCTTTGTTGATTTTTTGTCTAGTGGATCCATTTATGATAGTGGAGTAAGTAGTGAGGTCCCTCACTATAGTTTTGCTGATGTTTATATGATTTTTTTTTTTTTTTTTTTTTTTTTTTTTTTTTTTTTTTTTTTTTTTTTTTTTTTTTTTTTTTTTTTTTTTTTTTTTTTTTTTTTTTTTTTTTTTTTTTTTTTTTTTTTTTTTTTTTTTTTGCGGCGCCGGGGATTGAACTCACAACCTCGCGCTTGCCAGGGCAGGCGCTTAAGGCACTGAGCCAAACTCCTGGCTCTGGTTTTTTGAGGCAGGGTCGCACTGTGTAGCTCAGGCCGGCCTTGCACTCGCGTTGTAGCCCAAGCCGGCCTCGAACTCACAACGCTCTGCCTACCTCAGCCTCCCGAGTGCTGGGATTAAAGGCGTGCGCCACCACGCCCGGCTTGTATGATTTTTTTGTTCCAGTAGTATTTGTTTTATGAAGTTAGGTGCACCATTTTTCATTGCACGAATTCTTACAATTGTTATCTTTTCCTATTGAATTCTTCCCTTAACAAGTTTCTGCCAGCTTGAACCACCCGTGGTACTTCTGTGACTGTCCAATTGCATAAGTTGAGCCACTGGTTAGCTATGTAACATCAGATGGAAGAATTTAAGACAGAGCCACTGGGCAGTAAGACATATGAATTAGGCCCTGTTGTTAATTTGTTGACTAATATGTAGTAACCTTCTTTCTCTTTTCTAATCAGTTTTGGTGTAAACTCCATTTTTTTTTCTGAAAATAGGATAGCTAATCCTTCTTTTGTCTGGGCTTCTGTTACATGAAATACTGTTTTACATTTTTTATTTTTAGTCTATGAATTTCTTTTTGGGTTAAATGTGTTTCTTGAGCCGGGCGTGATGGCGCACGCCTTTAATCCCAGCACTCGGGAGGCTGAGGTAGGCGGAGCGTTGTGAGTTCGAGGCTGGCCTGGGCTACAACGCGAGCGCAAGGCCGGCCTGAGCTACATAGTGCGACCCTGCTTCAAAAAACCAGGGCTGGGAGTTTGGCTCAGCAGCTTAAGTGCCTGTCTGGCAGGCGCGAGGTTGTGAGTTCAATCCCTGGTGCGGCAAAAAAAAAAAAAAAAAAAAAAAAAAAAAAAAAAAAAAAAAAAAAAAAAAAAAAAAAAAATGTGTTTCTTGTATATAGCATACTGTTGATTTTGTTTCTTGATCCATTCTTCTCATCTGTGTCTTTTGACTGGAGAATTGAGACCACTGATATTAAGAGTTATTATTGAATGGTACTGACTTACTCCTGTTATTATGTCATTTTCCTGGTTCTATTTTCTTACTTTCCCTTCAACTTAACTGCTCTCCTATTGGTTATATTCATTCTATTAGACTTTTTTGCATTGTTCACTTTATTGTCTCTTTCTAGGACACCCTTGAGAATTTTTTGGAGTGCTGGTTTGGTAATCATGAATTTCCTTAGGTGAGCTTCATCTTGGACATATCTTCTTTCTCTATCAAATTTGAAAGACAATTTTGCAAAATATTATCAGTTTTGGTTGAAAGTTATTCTCTTTTAGGGTTTGAAATATTTTACTCTGAGCTCTCCTAGCCTTTAAGATTTATGTTGAGGAGTATGCTATAATTCTAGCGAATTTTCCTTTGTAAGTGATTCATCACTTTTCTCTAACAGTTTTTAATATTTTGTTCTTGAGTCAGACTTCTGGGATTTTGACTATGATGTGTCATTGTTCTTTTATTATCATGGCTTTTGTTCTATTTGCACCACTTATCTGTATGTTAAATTTTCTTCCCATGTTTGAAAAGACTTTTACTATTATTTTTGTAAACAGGGTTTTATGCTATTTGTGCTATCTTCTGATTTTTCACTAATGCCAATTAATCTGAGATTAATCTTCTTTGCATCATCTAGCAGCCGTTGGATATATTTTTCATGTTCCTTGCTTTAAGGTATCTCTCAGTATTTGGCCATTGACAACAGCCTCATCTAGTTCTGACACTGTCCTCATACTGGTTGCTTCTGCTGCCCATACTTTCAATGGAATTTTGAATCTGTGTTTGGCACTTTTTTCATGGACTCTAATCTTTTCTATATGGGACATTTATATTTTGTATATTTTTTGTAGCTCAGCTAGCTTTTTATTGGTATCTTCTATAGACTCACTGATTATTTTACTTGTTAGATCCGTCATCTATTTGATTATCAAACTCTGTTTACAGCATTCATTTCCAGTCTGCTTCTCCAAACCAATCCTAAAAGCTTCCAAAATCATATGGTCAGGTATAATCATAGAAAAGACTCCATTTCTCTGGTTCCAGTTTTCTGTATTATTTAGCTTTCCCATTGTTGGACATACTACCTGACACAATTTAAAGGAGGAAAAGTTTAATTTAGTTCACAGATTGGCAGAGTTCAGTACATAGTCAGCTGGCTCCTAGGCAGGAACATCATGGCAGAAAGGTGTGGCTCAGCAAAACTACTTACTTCATGGCAGCCCAGGGAGCATGCTGAATGCAAGAATTGTGGAATCAGGAAGACTTCCACCCAGATTTTATTTTATTTTATTTTATTTTTTTATATTCACAGCAATTGTTTAAGATAAAAGATATAGATATGAAACATAGTCCAGAAAATTATTAGCACAAAACTTTGCCTCAATGAATCCAGAGAAACCAGTTATATGACTATCTTTTTTGTTATGATTGCTCTATTATTTTCAAATAAACATTTCACATTAAAAATGAAATCTGAAGATGACCCTGTGAAAACTACTTTTCACTCAAAATTCTTTTTGTTTAATTGTCTTAACTAATTTTTTATACACATAGATTTTCTTTCAGTTTGTCACACAAGTGCAACAAAGCAATGGTTACATATGTGTAACTTTTTAGTTCACTGAGAAGTATATTTTCAATACTCAACCATTTAAGAGTAAAAATGTCTGGTTTATCATTCTTTATAGCTGAGTAGTATTCCATTTTATGAAAATACCAAATCTTTTTTGCCCATTCCTCAGTCAAGGGGCATTTAGGTTGTTTCCAAGATCTAGATATTATGAACTGGGCAGCTATAAGTATAGGTGTACATATATTACTGTGGTAGGTTGTTTTTAATTCTTTTAGAAAGATACCCAGTAGGGGAATAGCTGGTTCAAATGGGACCTCCAATCCTAGCTTTTTGAGAAATCTCCACACTGACTTCCACAGTGGTTGCACCAGCCTGCATTCCCACCAACAGTGGAGTAGGGTTCCTTTTTGTCCACAGCCTCTCCAGCATTTGTTATTGGTTGACTTCTTAATACTAGCCATTCTTTCTGGGGTGAGGTGGAATCTCAGTTTTACTTTCATTTCCGTATCTTGAATAGCCAGTGCTGTAGAACATTTTTTTCATGTATTTATTTGCTGTTTGTACTTCTTCATCTGAGAAGTATGTGTTCATCTCAGATGACCAATTTTGGATTGGGTCTTTAAATCTTGGAGGACTGATTTTTTTTAAGTTCTTCATAGGTTTTCAATATTAATCCTTTATCTGAGGGACAGCTGGCAAACATTTTCTCCCAGATTGTTCCACCCAGATTTTAGAAAAAAACCCTGGAGGCTAGGAAGTGTGTCCCCAAGAGAGCAGTGTATGAAGCTTTGAGTGTGAAGCCAAAGGTGTAGTGGAGACTCCAGAAGGTTGGAGAAGCCAGGAACATGAGTTATCTGAGGAAAGCTGCAGGGAGTGAGCAGAGCTTACCCAAGAGAGAAGGCATGGGTGCTATAACTACCGGCAGTCCCATGGGGTAGAGCCACCCAAGTCCTTTAGAGTTCACATTTTTGCCGCATATCATACCAGATGCTGGACATGGAACTATGAGATTTAATATTTGCCTTTCTAGATTTTGGTCTTGGTTTCATTTTTTTCTACCCTCCCATTTGTGCCTTTTGGAATGGGAATGTTTACTTTGTGCCATTGTGGGTTAAAAGTGTTTAACTTTTTATTTACGCAGCAACTTGTAGCTAAGAGTTTGCCTTAAATCTCAGAGACTTTAGATTTGGATTTTTCAGCAATGCTAAAACTTTTACAACTTTGGCAACTTTTGGAGATGGACTACATGCCTTTTTGCATAAGGGATGTATGTGAGCCTTTGGGGGGGTCAGTAGTAGAATGTTATGGCTTGAGTCTAAATGTCTCCTCAAAGCCTCATGAGGTCCTAAGTGGGGTTTTTCAGAGGTGGCTGGATCTACACTATGTGATGCTGGGATTAAGGGTGTGTGGTTACTAAATTAGTCCACTGGTTGGTTTGGCATAGTACTGGGTATGGATTATGGGAAGGCCCACTCTGGGTGTGCATGCTACCTGGCCTAAGGTGATATATTTTGGATGGAATATAAGGGGCAGACAAAGGGTCGCTCCAGTAACTGCTTGTCACTTGCTACTTGCTACTTTGCTGCTGTGCTGCCTTATGCCTGCCATGAACTGTATCTTTTCTGCAATGCTCTTTGCAACTAGCCAGCTATAAACTGAAACTTCTATAAATAGTGAGCAGCAATAAACTTTTCCTCCTTTAATTTCGAGAGCTGGGTATTTTGTCTCAGCAAGTAGAAAAGTAACTAAGAGCGATTGTAAAAGTATACAATTCTTGGGGAAGTATATATTAATCATATATACCTATATATGTGTTATTTATAAACCTGTGTATTATACTTGGGCAGGATAATATGAACATGTAACTGCTCCCCGAGAAGATTGTAAACTGCATGAATTACAAACATGTGCTAATAAAATAGAATAAAATAAACAAGAAAAAATGATAATTGGTCAGGGAATTCTTATTGTTGCAAAGAACTGCAACCAAGTTATATGACAGTAGAGACATCCACACTTGAAGAGGACCATTCACTTATCATTAACAATGGTGTGTAAGCAAGAACCTATTAAGACTACCTCCCACCTCCATGAATACTACCAAGAGATCTAAGTTTCAGTGCTTCCTGGGAGCAAAATCTTGTATAATGACCTGGAAATGGACTAACTATAATCCAGAAAAACAGATTCTTTGGACGTTTCACTTTAGCTAAGTTGACTGAGATTCCAGTTGATGTCAGTTGATGCAGGAATTTCAAGAAACCTCATTCTTCCTTCATATTCAAATTTTAAAAAAGCATCTAACTGAGGCATGAGATTAGGGATGGCAGCCTGGTTGGGAAAAAAGATGTAACATGTCAATCATAAAGATCCAGAATGGAAGCAAAAGTCGGGAAGTAACCTGATGCAGAGCAGAGGTTGTGTAACAGAATGGAACCTGTCACATCCTGTGTGCAGGACATGTCTTCACTTTCTTGCCTCCTTTGATCTTCTTTTTTCTTGACTTTTTCTCTTTTCTTCCTTTACTTTAAATAAAACTTATGCTTATTTGTTCATCAGATGTTTTGGCCAATTCTTTGGGTGGGACAAAAAAAAAAAAAAAAAAAGCCTGGAACCATCAGACACCATGCCATAAAGCAACATAATCAGTTTTGGATTTCCAGTAACTTTCTGTCTCCTGCAGTTAGACTTTGAGGTGATAATCCTGTGTGCTAGGAATACAGATATGGATTCACCTTCTCTTTCTCAGTGTCCGTTTTCCAGGAGAGGTTTTTTGAGACTACCTTGAGGTGAGGTTGGGTGGCAATGGCTCTGGCCATAGGATAGGGTAAAGCCCAGGTGATATTTTGAGTGTGGTATTGTCAACATTAGTTCTGATCAGGATAAGCAAACTATGGCCACAGGCTAAATTTGGCTTACCTTCTATCTTTTATTCCAGTGAAAGAGTTTTATTGAATCACATCTCCGCCTATTCATTTACCTATTGTCTTTGGTTGCTTTAATGCTAAAATCGCAAAGTTCACAAGATGGTATTACAAAACTTAAAAATGTTTACTATTTGACTCACAAAGAGAAAAATTTCCTAAGCCCTTCAGAGAGTTATTTACAGAATTTAAAGAGTTGGTTGAAAAATATCCACTATGTCTCTAACACTTTTTGGGAGTCCAGACCTAAACACAGACTGGTCATCACTTGACTTGAATGAGATACCACTGCAATTTAAGGTCAGTTCTCTTAAAGCCACCAGCACTAAGACCCAAGGATGGTCTGGTTGACACTTGAGAGCTTTTCATTTGTCAAACACTTGTAATAAAAATGGGCTTATGTTTTTCAGGACTCAATGAAAATTACAAACTAGTATTGGAATCAATTTGGATTTATGTTCTAATAAAATGGAGCTTATTGGAGACCTCCTAAAAAAACTTTTCCAGGACCGTTGTCTTTTTATTCAGTCCACAGGAATGCTCAACTATTTTTCATTCCCTTGGGTCTTAATTGTTCTCTTATTTTTTTTTTTTTTAACTAGTGAGTCAGAGCTCTGCTACAGTGAGAAAAATATTCAGTCTCACAGGCCCTGGCTATCATGAGAGATGGTGGTGAGGTGCAAAGATGTCACTGCAAGAACTAAATATAGGCCCAGCGGTGCAGTCCTTCCAAGGCCCCACCATTTCTCTGTAGATGAGGCCTGCCAGGCAATATAGGCTTCCTCCCCTTTCTTTGCCCTGTGCTTTTTGCGCAGCTCTGAGGAATCTTTCCCCTTAGGGTAGGGCTGATGAAGCATTCCTGAATTCCCTGAGGGCACACAAAGCCAAGCTGAACATTTTCCTAGAGGAAATAAGCTTGCTAGGGACCAAGCGCAGAGCTGAGAGACTCAAGATACTTTGTTAGAAAATGTTTTCTTTCCTAGGTCTCAAACTACTTTGCTATATATCTGGGTGGCAGCATTTAGCTGTTAACTGTGGTGACACCACTGGGTGGAACTTTTTATTTTGCCTCTTCCTTAGTAGAAATGAGGCCAACAATATGGTTTACAGATTAAATAACGGAAATGTGCGTTTTTAATGACCTGATCATACTGGTGGGATAAAATCATAATACTATATTTAAACCAAAAAGGGCGTATCCAGTTTATTTTAACTCACTCTTCAGAGGCTGATGTGCTTCGTTTTCCCAACAATCTCCATCAAAAGGTAGAATCCTGAGCTCATGACCCTTCTCATTATGGGGTCCCACAACCCTGGGAAGGGAGGTTATACCCTGTTCTGTAGAGGAAAGAGCTTCAGTAGAAAGGACAAAAATTCTGGCTTTGCTCTGACTCACTATGTGACCATGGAAAATTCTGATTACAAAACATGGAAAAGTCAATATTCTTCCCTTGAGACATATCTGACTGAGCCTCCCCTCCTCCCAGTCACTTTATGTCCCTCCAACTGCCTCTGTAGGCATTAAGGAACTCTGAATTGCCACCTTCCAGGAGTGAGGTGGGGAGCAAGCAATGGACAGCTTGGGTAACTCACTTGGCTGGGAGTCCTGCCTTTGCCATGGGTGGCTGTGTTCGATTAAGATAAGCCCAGATGGTGTAATAGATAAACCATGAAATGTTAGTAGATCGGCTCTGTGGAAATTTCTTACTCATGGAAAAGCCCATTAGTGCTGGTAAGTGGAGTGGGGTGGAAGATAGTGCTGCCCTCTGAACATGCCTTTGAGGATCCCAGTTGACAGATACTTTGGCACTTCAACATGTGCCTTTCATGAATGCCCTTGATCTAGATATCCATAGACAGAGAAAGAGTGGAGGATCATATGTGAAAATTTTATGGTTCAGATGTGGAAATACAGCATATAATTTCTGCTTCAGTTACGCTGCCATATCTGAGGCACAATTCCAGGGTAAGAAACGTTAGGATAGGTCATCTAATGTGTGCCCAGAAGGGAAAGTAAAACAGCTTCGTACACAAGTTAGCCAGTTTCTGCCAAAGTGGCCAAAGTTCACTTCCAGCCCCAGCTGGCATTCATGGTAGGTACATTACAGATGCTAGTCTTCAAGCAATTGAGAGTTTTGAAATTAGATGATGAGCTGTACCTGCTTCTTTTTTTTTTTTTTTTT
>RJWM01038292.1:0-16833 GCA_004363535.1 Dasyprocta punctata | reverse complement strand
TAACAAAACTATATAAGACACAAAGCAATTAAAACCAATGGGCAAAAGCAAATCATAAGTAATTATTACAAATAATTCTAAGCAATTGACAAAGACAAAGCAATATTTGGAGCATAAAAATTTGTTACCTAAACGAGTCCCAGTCCAGAGTCTGTGAAAGAAAAGCAAACTCTTACCTCCGTCCCAATGATCTCGGTGGATGACCTCCAAATGATATAGGAAAAATGATCCCAGACCTCCAAATGATATGGAGGAATGAAACTCCCAACCTACTATACGTCTGGGGCGAGTTCGTGTTTTCTAAAATCGAAGAATGAATTTTAGGAACGACGGAGGGTAAGAGCAAGATATATTTATTGAGGGAAAGAAAGCTTCTGTCTGAGGGACAGAAGGGGGCCCAAGCGGGTTGCCCAAGACTCTGTCATTTTTAGGGACTTTTATACAGTAAAACCATGAGGTTAGATGGGTCCAAGGTGGGGAAAATGGGAATCTGCAAGGTGGGCATAAGGTGGGACATAACTACAGTTAACCAATAAGACTAACTGCTCAGGTAAAATTGATTAAAGCAAGGACAAATGGTGAAGCGGGTCACGTAGTAAGCGAGGGATGTTTGACGATAATGACTCTTCCTGTAAAAGGGTGGAATGTTGATTTCTGACTTCCTCAGGGTGATATAGAACTATCTAGAATATCAATCCTTAGGATCTGCCTTTTGTCTTGATATCTGGCCCACAGCAGGTGTCTGTCTCCTCAGAGGTTACAAGGCATCTGAACTTCTGCACTGGTTCCCCCGAGGGCCCAGCCCTGTCTGACTGCCTATAATTTTGTCTAACTCACTTTTCCTGTAACATCATGACTGCTGTTCCTACCAGGATATCCAAGAACAGCGCAAGAGTCCCCACAATCCTTGAGGAAGCCAAGGAGTTGATTGGCCGTGCAAGTTAACCTGGGTACTGCAGCCATGGCAGCTCTTAAGTGGAGCCCAGCCTGTCCTGCTCTGCAGCATATGCTAAAGGGTCAGAGATGTTCATCTGGAGCTGCCATTCCTATCACCCTGACCCTGTCCTTCTGTCTGGCCTGCCGCTCTCTGAATATCACATATATCTTCAGCTGCCCAGAGACCAAAAGGGCAGTGTGGGGGAGGCCTGAGCCCAACCCAGCCAGCCCTGACCATTGTGTTACCAAAGCAGGGTCCGTGTTTGCTACCTTAACCCTGTCTCCTCTGTTACTGAGAGGGCCTTCACTAGGTCAATCTTGCTGGCTTTGTGCTTTTCTTTTGTGGTTTCTCTGGCCCTGAGAATAGCATGGGGCTTATGAACCTTTGGGCTAGAGCCTTTTTTCATTGCTGTCACCTTGGCTCTTTCCCCTACTGGCCATTGTTATTTACTACTAATGCTGTGGCATTGGAAGCTGCTTCTGAGGAAGCAGGGAGCAAATTCTACCTTACCCACCTTCCTGGGAAGGGGCTTCCAAAACTAAAAGGATCCAGACCACTCTACTTGTGCCCCAGTGGCTGAGTCCTGAGCCTGTGGGCAGGTGGCTAGGGCATAGTGACAGCGTGGGCCATGTCCCCAGCTTGCTGCCATGCTTTGTGCCCTTGCCTCTCTGAATCCTCGGTACCAGCCCCAAGCTACTGAGCCAAGTTCCTTCCTTCCTTATGCCTTCCTCAGATCTTTGGTTCATCTCATCTGAGTATGGGCTATAGTGTGACCATCCTACAGCTCATCATCTGCCTCCAAGGAAATGGGCTGACAAATTGTTTTGCAAATGGATCTATTTTTGTACAAAAATTTTTTTAAAAGAAAAATAACTTCCTTTCCTCTTCCCCCTCCATAATCAAAGAGGCTTTGATGTTAGATACAGAGTTCCTGGGGTTTCTCTTCATAGGCCTCAACACTGCACATGCCCTTGGATCTTGGCCTCAGTGGTCAGACCCTCTGAACTCTGAGGCCAAGACAGATCCTCCTCCAGCATCAGGCCTAGGCAGTAGGAGTCTCCTCTGGTTGGGCTGGGCCAAGCCTAAGAGTAGCAAGAACACTGAAGCCACAGGATTTATGAATTTAATAAACTACCAAGCCAAGTATACAGATGCTAACTGGGTATCTTGAGAAATGGATCCAGAGATGCTCTACACACTGTACCCCACTTCCTCCCAAGTAGTTGGCAGACTGAACTGTTTGGTGGCCCCTAACCTCAGTAAGCTTGAGATCTCTTGCTTAGGATGGCACCTTTACTCTCCTGTATCCTTTCCACTTCCCATGCCAGTTAAGGAGAGAATGACCTTATTAAGGATTGGTCCAGAGGTTTGCTTGTTAGAGCAAGGGGGAGCTTGGGAGGCTTGCTGGAGAGACTAGAGGAGACTTTGGGACCACGAAAGAGGCTTCTAGTTGCTAAACTTATGTCCAAAGGGGCACAGGCAGCTCCTCTGAGCTGTTTATTCCCGGGAAGACTGCAGTGCTGCTCTCTTGGGTCACCTCCTTCCTCTTGTTCACTGACGTCTAGGGCTTTGACCCTTTCTTTTTTAATGTACTTTTTCTAAGATGCATTTTATTAAAAAATGGGGTTGGGGGACAAAATTCAAAATTCAAACCTATTCCCTCACCTCTTGGGCTCCTGGGATGTCATCACCTCTAGTTCAATAGGTTTCCATCTGTTAATAAAACATTGAACAGCAACAACAACAAAAAAGGAAATAATACCAAGAAGAAACAAATGTGATCATATCACTATGAAGCTTGTGCACAGCAAAGGAGACCACTAATAGAAGGAAGATACAACCCAGAGTGTGGGGAAAATAATACTTTCCAGGTACTCCTCTAAGGACTAATATCTAGTATAGATATAGAATTTTAAAAATTAGATTAACCAAATTAAAGCATACAATTTAAAAATGGGCATCTGAAATGAATAGACACTTCTCTGTTGAAATATGAATGGACAATAAATGCATAAGAACATATTCAACACTGTTAGCCATTTGAAAAATGCAATTTAAAACAAAGCTGGGATGCCATCTCACTCCAGAAAGAATGATCATCACCAAGAAATCAACTAGTAACAAATGATAGTGAGCCTAGGGGAAGAATGGTACCCTTTGACCATATTTGCTGGGACTGGAAACTGATAAAACCACTGTGGAAATCAGTATAGAAAAAAAATGAAAAGTAGAAATTCCATTTGACCCAGTTATTCCCCTTCTAGGTATCTTCTCCAAAGTGTTAAAAGCATCTTACTACAGTATGCATACCCCTACTTACAGCAGCACAATCCATAAGAGCTAAAACTTGGAAACAGTCTATATGTCTATCAACAAACGAATGGATTAAAAGATGAGGTATTCATACACAATGCAGTACCACTCTGCCATAAAAGAGATAAACCTGAGTCATTTGTTGCAGAATTGATGCATTTTGAGACTGAAATATTAAGTGAAATAACTGAGGCACACAAGCTTAATTATTGCATTGTTTCCCCTATATGAAAAAAATATATACACACACATATATTTACATATATATTATATATATGTAAATACATAAGAGAGAGACACACAGAGGGAGAGGCAAAAATCAAATAATAGGATAGGAGAGAATAAAAAAATGGTGTTATAATCCAATGTGGGTAATGTATCTAAAACTATGCCTTAACAGTATAATTGTCTTAAATGGTTTTTATATTCCTTGGCCTATTAGTCTGGCTTTCTATCTGAATATATTATTATGAACTTTATAAGATCTTTAAAGTTAAGGATATGTATCTGATGCTGGAAAAATAAAATGGGGTTCAGGGAGGATAGAAAAAGTACAAAATTGAAAGTTATTATGTACATGTACCAATTTCCAACAATGAATGTAATCATTATCATTGCAAACCTGTACTAATAAAAGTCAAATAAAGAGTATCCACTTTGACTTGTAAATTTATAGGAAATAGTATTTTTATATATAGGAATTTAATATGCAGAAATATAATAAGTCTTAAAACAAAACAAAACAACCCTTTTATATTCCCTTAGCTATAGGTAGACATTTCAGTAAAAGGAGCATCTACTCTGATGTGACTGCAAAACATTCTATCCAAGTTTCATATAAGTGAAATCATTAACAAATTTAAAATGGAGATGTAGCTTCAAGTTAGGAACAGTATAATATTTTGTAGATTTTTTTACAAATTTCCTGGACATTTTTAGTAGAAATATTATTGGGTAGCTTGCTTCTAAAAGTGGCTTGTCAACTATTACTAGGTTCTGGGGTGCTTGCCTCTCTTTCTGTTAGAGTTCAAGTTCTGCTGGTCTTGAACAAAGAATTAAACAAATGAACAAAAATCAAATGAACAAAAAACAGTGACAAAGTTTCGTTAAGAAAGAAAAAGGAAGGTTCAAGGAGAAAGAGGCACTGTACAGTAAGTTTAGGCTGAGTAAAAGGGGAAAATGCAAAAGAAAGAAACAGACTGGAGAAAGCAGGGCAGACTCTCAAGAGGAAATGCCACAGTATCAAGTACTTGTGGCACCTCTCATTTATGCTGTCCAAATCTTGAGGAAATCTGCAAGAGCTTGTATATATAGTTCATGAGAGGCGGTGCTGATATCTCATGCTTTGGGATGATGGCTTGTCCAGACCATTCTATTGTAAAGCTTCTCTAGTTCTCATGGGAAGTCCATGTGCAGGGCTTTGGAAACTGTGCTAGTGTCTGGAATCTTATAGTTAAATACTTATACCTACCTCCCCAGTCAGCTTTGTCATGCCCTACTCTCCTATCTCAGAAACAGTTTTTAATCACTTGTTTTTTAGGTTTTGCCTATAGCCAAATTGAAAACTGATCTGGAGGCAAGTAAAGATCTAGTCAGAAGGATGTTTTATTTTAAATATCAAGGCCACAAGCAGGGAGGAGTTTATGAGTTTTCTTAGTGTCAACTAATTTTCCATCAAATCTACATAGTTAATAAAATAAATTCAGAGAAAACATTCTCAAATCCTTAAACCTACAGGTAAGTAGAAATGGTAATAAAATGTATGAAGAGAAAATTCTATTGACACAAATTAGTACTGTCTTTTACATTATGTGTGATATTTCATTTACTGATCAATTTACAGTTCTATATTTTCATGCTACATATTTGTAACTGTCATTTTATGCATATCAAGGATCAGAAGACACGGTACATTAAACGTTATACTTTAAGAGGAAGTCTGGGGAAAGAGTCTGAAACATAGGCAGAAAAATGATATATACAATAAAAATCTACTTTTTTCTAAATTTGTTTTACTCCAATAATATTCTACCTTTGGTATCTGTCTTAAGTGTTTCAGCAAAGCCTAATTCATCATTTCTTTGTCCTGTTTGCTGTGTATGCATTTTTTCTATAATATTACCAATACAAAAATTAAATTCAATGACTTCAATCTGAAAAATGTCCTGAGTACTGTACTCAATGTATTTTGAAGTCTTCATAGCTTTCCACAAGAAAAAAGTTTCTTAATAATTTCTTATGCTTATTTTTCTTACAGTGTCTTACTTTCTGTTTGTATGTGTTGTACTACTTTAGATACCATACATGAATGAAAACTTATAGAATATATATTTTTTAGTAACTGACTAGTATCCTTTAGAATAATGTCCTTAAAGCTCATATACATTGCATAATAATGTAAATTTTTCTTATTTTTTAGACATTAATAATGATCCATTTATGTTTGTAATCCTTTTCCTTTAGTCATGAATCTAGTGGTGGACATTTGGGTTGTTTTCATGTATTAGCTATTGTGAATGATGATGCAATATACAAAGGAGTGCAAATAGCTCTATGATCCTGATTTCAGTAGTTTCAGTTGAATGCAGGGATTAAGATTTTAGATAACAAGCTGATTCCATTTTTCATGCTATATTCTGAAGTGGTTGTGCTGCTCTGCACTCCTATCAACAGAACACAAAGTTTCCAAATTCTCCATATCCTCATGAAAACTTGAATCATCAACATATGTTTTGTTTTCAGAAATTTGAAATCTGATAGGTGAAACGTGATGCATCACTGTGGTTTTAATATGCATATCCCTGATATTCATGATGTAGACCATTTTCTCCTATACCTGTTAGCCATTTGAATGTGTTCTTTGGCAAAATATCTATCCAAACATTTGGTAGTTTTTCAGTTGGATTGTTTGTGATTCAGTTACAAGCAATTTGTAAAAAAATTTTTTCTATATTAATACCATATGATGTATTTTGTTAATATTTTCTCACATTTTATACTCTGTCTTTTTTCTGTTGGGTGTTTTTTAATATGGGAAAATCTTTTAGATTGCTATAATCTCAATTGTTTATTTTTGTTTTTGTTGCCAGGGGTTTTTCTCACATGCAAGAGATAGCCTAGAGCAATGTAATCAAGATTTTCTTCTAAGCTTGCTTCTGGAGTTTCATATTTTTAGGTCTTCCATTAGATCATGTTAAATTGCCTTTTTTTCTGTACTAAGAACAAGTTTCATTCTTTAGCATAGGAATGTCTACTTTTCTTAACATTGTTTGTTTAAGACACTATCTCTTCCCACTTTTATATTCTAGCACCCTTGTTGAAGATAACTGTGATTATGTAGACATATTTCTTGGTATTTACTTGTGTTCCATTGATCTATATATCTTTCTTTATTCTAGTGACATATGTTCTATTATTATAGATTTTTAATACATTTTAAAATCAGCAATTGTGAATCTTTCAAAAGTTTTCTTTAGAACACTTTATGAACCTTGATGATTCTACATAAATTTTAACACTATTTTCTCATTTTTATTAAAATGTTATTCAGATTTTGATGCAACTTATATTGGATTTGTAGATTGTTTTGTGTAATATGAAGATTTTGACAATATTAAGTCTTTGAGTCAGTTAACATGATATGTCTTTCTACTTGTTTCTATCTTCAATTTCTATAAGTACTTAATTTTTGTCATTGTAAAATTATTTTGCCTTGTTAAGTTCATTTCTTCATTTATTTATACTGTTAAGCACATGGTCACCTTCTTAAATTCATTTTAAAATTGTTCACTGCCAGCACCTCCTGAGAACCTGCCATGTTGTGTCAGGGAGGATTCAACTAGCCAGCCTTCCCGGTGAGTAGCGTGAGCAGTGCGGATTCCAGGAATAGAAAGATCAGCACCTACTGGGAACCCACTATGCTGTGTCAAGGAGGATCCAACCAGAAGACAACTAGCCAGCCTTCCTGGTGAGCTGCACAGGTGGCGCAGTTCCAGGAAAAGAAAGATCAGCACCTCCCGAGAACCTGCCATGTTGGGTCAGGGAGGATCCAATCAGAAGACAACTAGCCAGTCTTCCTGGTGAGTAGCGCAACTGGCACAGATTCCAGGAAGAAAAGATCAGTGCATCCCGTGAGCCTACTGGCACACGGGCTGAGAATCAACACCCCCCAACACCCCGTAAGCAACCTGCTGGTTCGGTGGACCAGCTAAGTTGATAGCAACTAAGGTATATAAAGCAACTAAATGCTTGTATTTTTTGGTTGATTTTGCAGGCCTGGGTACAGCAGTCTGAGCATCTCTTGGGAGCATGACAGTATACAATGTAGCAAATATGGGCGATTCCCTTCTATCTTGTCTTTGAGCCCCAAGATTTTTCTCACTGTTCTGCTTTATTCTGATTGTTTTGCTTTATTCCATATTCTGTTTTGTTTGATTTTATTGTGCTTTGTTTTTGGTTTGATTTTTGCTGTACTTGAAGGAATGGTCAACTATTGTGAAGACAACAAGGTAAATTATAGTAGATATTGTTTCCCTAGCATTCTGCTTTGAAGTTCTGTACCAGTTCTACTGCTTTGTTTGGATTGACTTTGTTTTGTTATGTTTTGTTCTATTTTACTATCTTTAAAATAAAATTGAAAAAAATTGTTCACTGTCAGTGTGGACAAATTAAATGGATTTTGTATCTATCTTTTATCCTGTAACTTTGAAAAAAATCTCTTTGCTTGTGTGTGTATTTGCATTTTCTCTTTGGAGTTTTTTATACATAGGATCATATCTTTCATGTCTATAGATATTTGTAGTTCTTTCTCTCTAACTAAGATGGCTTTCCTTTATTTTTTCTTGATAAATTGTTCTTGTTAGGATTTTCAGCAACAACGAGAGTAGGCATCTTTGCCTTATTCCTTATCTTAGTATTTTTCAATTTTTCACATTGTATGCAATGCTCAATATGAGATTTTCATACATTACATGATTATGTTGTGGTAATTTCTAATCATTTTTTATTAATGTACATTTGTGATTGAATTTTTTTTGTACTGGGGATTGAACTCACAACCTCATGCCTGCCAGGCAGGCACTTACACCACTGAGCTAAATCCCCAGCCCTACATTTGTGATTGAAAATAAATGCATTCATTTGGGGAATATATATATATATATATATATTGCTATTTCTGCTTTGGAGGACTGGCTATGCATGGAATGAATGTTCTGAAACTGTGAGACAAATTATATCTCTCCTCTTAATGTGGATGACAGGTATTGTGTCCCAGTGAGGAGAAAAGGGACTGAGACATATTTTGGTACCATAACTGGGATTGTTATAGTGACCAATTCTGATCATGTGATTTAGAAGGCTTTGAAACTGATTCATGGGAGGAGTTTGGACAATTTGGAAATGCCCACTACAGAAGCTTTAAATGCTGTATGCACAGCTGAATGAAAGATTGGAGCTCAGAGAACCAGAAAGTTGGTAAAAATACAGAGATTAAAGGCTAGAATCAGTATGTATCAGTTGGGAAATCAGACTCTTCCATTGGTGGTTGGATATAAGATCATGTGTTTTATGATGTGAAAGAATTTTTTTAAAATTTTGCTTGTGTCTTGAGACTTTGCAGGAGAATGAGATTAAAAGCATCATTTTAATTAATCTGGTGGAGAAATTTTCAAAACAGTCCAAAATTCAGGATATAGCATGGGTTCTGCTTGCTGGCTTGAGGTAGATCTGCAGTGAAAACTAGGAGCAGAACCAGAGAATGATGCAAAGTTTGGCCAGAAATAAAGCCCTGTGAAATTGGTAACTTGGAGAACTTGGTTGCTAAAAGATTATTAAAATGAAATCACTTGTATCAGGACAATGGGAATGATGTCTTGAGAGCATCTCAAGAATCAGTAATGTCCTACCCTCCCCTAGCTCAAGGGCTCAAAAGAGGAAGTTTCTGCCTTGAGATGAATGCCCCAGTACACCCTGCTCCAGAAAGGCCATCTAGGGTGTTGAGGTCCTGGAATCTGGTTCAGAGTTCAGACATCTAGTGACTTAGAGGACTTTGCAGCCATGGTTCAAGGGGGAATTGCTACTATGGTCCTTGGCGTGGCAACAGACCTTGATGTAATCCATGTGATGCTTGTTTAACAAGTACACAGAATGTAAGAGTCATGGGATCAAGGCAGCTTCCATCCATATTTCAGAAGACCTGAGAGAACAGGTCATATGCCTCTAAGAGGACTGTGTGTGAAATTGTTAATATGAACCCAAAAGTGTATGGAGCCCCTGGGAGAAACCTGGAATGTGATATGTCTGAGAAAAGTCATAGGCAGGGAGTAGAGTCAACCCAAAAGAGAGACCATAGGGCTGGAATAGGCATTGGCATAGGGGAGGATCCACCCAAGCCATCTGGAGTTCACATTTGCCACAACTTTCCCTGGGTTCTGGACACAGAATTGCAGGATCTAATGCTTGTCCTAATGGGTTTAAGGCTTGCTACAGTCTCATTTCATTGTATCTCCAAATTCCTCTTTTTTTTTGAAATGGGAATATTTACCATGTGTCATTGTATTTGAAAATATTTAATTTTCTGTTTTACTTTATACAGGGGCTGACAGCTAAGAGTTCGCCAATAATCTTAAAGGAGGCTATACTTGGATTTCTCAGCAATGATGGAAATCTTAAAACTTTCATGACTCTTAGTGATAGACTAAATGAATTTTGAATAATTAATGCACATAACTCTTTCGGGTTCCACATGCACAGTGCTATGTTTTGGATATGAAACACCCCCGCATCTCATGTGTTTACAATGCTTTGGATGATGTGTTGCTATACTCATGATTAAATTGGTCCACTGATAGCCTATTAACAGTTGTACTGTTAGTGGGCAGGGCCTGTTCAGAAGTGGTGGGTCACTGAAGGTGTGACCTGAAAGGGTATATGTCCCTCCTCTTGTCTGTACTTTTCTCTCTGCTTCCTGCAAACCATGACATAAACTGCTTTCTCCTTTCATCCCCTTCCATCATGGTGTTTCTTACTTAAAGGGCCAACTCTACATGAACTGAAACATCTGAAACTGTAAACGAATCTTTCTTATTTGACTTGTGGTAATTGGGTATTGTGTTGCAATGATGAGAAAAATGACTGGAGCTCCTTGTGACATCCAGTGCATTACCATCTGCTCCAGTCGACTCAGGGCACAGAACACTAATGACACTGAGGAGGTGAAGCAATGTGAAGACGAGGTGCTCTCACAGATCAGGCAGAGACAAGCCTAGCCAGTGAAACAAGGAGAAACATCCTATGAACAATTTGATAACATTAAAAATTCAGCATAATGGTTGTAATGCCTTTCTAATTCAAAGTATGCACTCATGTTCATCAGAACACAATGCCATTGTCCGTTTCTCAGTAAAATTGGGGCGCTTCAATTCAGTGAATCCCCCTGACTTCCCCCAAAAGGTATTCTCTGTCTCTTCAGTCTTCATTCGTCTCTCTATTCAGACTTGGCTGGCCCAAACTCAGCAAGTGACTAAGAATGGCATGCATATATCACTATCTAATAGTTAAATTCATTCAGAATTTACCTAGGAGAGTTATAGCTGAATGAAATAAAATTTTAATTTTTACTTTTTTGAGGACTCTTCATACTGATTCCCATGTTTATTTTACTAGTTTACTTTCCCATCAGTAACTCAGAAAGTTTGTTTTACCCCATGTTCACTCCACCATTTGTTGATTTTTGTGTCCTTTGGCACAGTGATTCTGAACAGAGCAAAATGGAATCTCGGAGTATTTTTAATTGTCATTTCTCTAATCATGAAAACTGCTGGACATATTTTGAAGTACATATATGCCATTAGTACTTCATCTTTCAGAAGAATCTATTTAGTTCAATTGTCTCTTTTGTTTGGTCATTTTTTTCAGAAGATAATTTTTTGAGATGTTAATTATTATCAATATTAGTCTTCTATCAGAAGAATTGCTCACAAATATTTTCCCCTTGTGTAAGTTGTCTTCTCAGTTTTTATCATTTACTTTCCTATGCAAGTAATTTTTTTAAACAAATGAAAAAAGATAAAAATGACACAAAAATTTCAAAAACATAGGAAACTAACACTAGTTAATATATTGCATATTGTTATCTCGAAAGTAGCTGTTCA
Organism: Dasyprocta punctata; assembly: GCA_004363535.1. NCBI lineage: Eukaryota > Metazoa > Chordata > Mammalia > Rodentia > Dasyproctidae > Dasyprocta > Dasyprocta punctata. Next base: position 5,430 of record RJWM01038292.1, on the reverse strand, counting down.
CATTATAAGATTTTATTTTGATATGATTCCATTTGTTGATTCTTAGTTATTTCTTGTGCTTTTGGAGATCTGTTCAGGAAATATTTGGCTGTGTTTATAGCTTAAATTCTTTGCCCAGTGTTTCTTTTAGTAGTTTCAATACTTCTGTTTTAATATCTAAGTCTGATTTGATTTTAGTATAGGAGAAAGAATGAATTTCTAATTTAATTCTTCATGCAAGTTACCATTTTCCAATCACTTGTGAAAGAGGCTATCACTTCTTCAGCATATACATTTGGCCCATTTGTCAAGTGTCAGATGAATAAAGGTACCTGGAGTAGTTTTTGGTCTTTGCATTTAGTCTATTGGTTTATGCATCTATTTTGAGGCAGTATCATGGCTCTTTTTGTTACTATAGTTCTGTAATATAACTTAAAATCCTGAATTATCATGCATTGGGCTTGGCTGTTTTTGCTTATGATTCTTTTGGTTATTCTGAGTCTCTTTTCCTTCTTTGAAAATAGTATGATTATTTCTTCTAGTTCTGTGAAAAATGTTGTTAGTATTTTAATATAGAACACATTAAATTTAAATATTTCTTTTAGTTATATGACTATTTTAATGATACTAATTCTGCCTGTCTAAGAGAGTTGGAGATCTTTCCATTTTCTAACGCCCTCTTCGATTTCTTTATTCAGAGTTGTATTATTTGTATTATGAAGATGAGTTACCTCCTAGATTAGGTTGATGGCTTCCAAATAAATTTTTGATGCTCTTATGGTCTGTTTTCCTGATTTGTTTCTTGGTGGATTATTATTGGTGTATAGAAATGCTATTGAATTATTTCTGTGGATTTTGCAGTCTGCCACCCTATTGAATTTATCTAAGAGGTGCAAAACATTTCGGGTGAAACTTTTGCCTCCTATGTGTAAAAGGTCATATTTCTAAAATTTAGAAAACTAGTTTTTCCTCTGCTATTAGTATTCCTTTATCTCTTTTTCTTGCTTGAGTTCTCTGGCTAACATTTTAAGTAATACATTGAACAGAACTGGTGAGAATGGAGACCTTTGTCATATTCCTGATTTTGTATGCAATGTTTTCACTTTTTTTTTAATTCAGTATGAGATAGACTTTTGTTTTGTAATATATGGTTTTATCTGTTTGAGACAAGCTTCTTTTATATCTATTTGATCTCAGTGTTACTATGAATGAATGCTGGATTTTCTCATTTTCTGCATCACGCAAAATGATCATGTGATTGTTTTGATTCTGTTTATGCAATTCATTATAGTTATTGATTTATAGTTGTTGTACCATCCTTACATTCTTAGAATACAGTAAACTTGTTCATGACATCACCATTTCAACAATTTATTTAATTCTATTTGCAGGCACCTTGTTGAAGATTTTTGCATCCATGTGTATGAATAATGTTGGCCTGTAGTTTTCAACTTTTTGAGTCTTTATTATGTTTTAGTATCTGGGTAAACCTGGTTTCATTGAAAGAATTTTAGAGCATTCATACCCTTTACCTTTCATAGCAGGGAACTGCAGGCAGTGGGCCTTATTTTGTGTCTAAATTTCTATTAAAATTTTGTGGTTAATCCATGAGCCTTTGGCTTTCCTTAGTTGGTGGAGTCCTTATTGCTGCATCGATTTAATTCCCCGTCATTTTCTGTAGGTTTATATCTCTTTAGTTTAATGATGGTAAAAATTATATGTCTATTAATATTTTCTCTTTCTTCTACATTCTTCAATTTGTCTATAGAACAGGTTTAACAATTGTTTCTGTGGTGGCTTTTTTTTTTGTACCGGGGGTTGAACTCACAACCATGCGCTTGCCAGGCAGACACTTATACCACTGAACTAAATCTCTGGACCAGCAATCTTATATATTGACAAACAATGTGTTGAAGCAATGAGTTTGTCAATCTTATATATCACTTCAAAGAATTAACTCTCATTGACACTTTCTACTTTTTAGTGTCAATGTTTTTGAATTTGTACTTTGAACATACTTCTTTTCCTCTACTTGTTTTGCATTTTAATTTTTTGGTTTCCTGGAATCTTTAGATGATTCTTTAGCTAAATTACTTGAGATTGTTCTTTTTCTCTTATGTAAGAACTCACTCCCACATTTTAGAACTGTTTTCATTTTTGTCCACAGATTCTAATATTTTTATTATCATTGCTCTTTAATTCTATGATTTCACAAAAATTTTCCTTGGTTTCTGCTTTGCTATATTGATCATTTAAGAGTGGATTATTTAGTTTCCACGTGTTACCTTTTAACTCCAGTTGCTTGGGATGTCATTTTGCATCATTTATCTTTTATTCTCTTTTTTTAAATCAACACATTCAGTTTAATAGAGGCAACTTATAATTGTTATTTGGTTTTTGATCGAATCTTCCAGTCTGTGTCATTTTATTGGAGAGTTAAGACCATTAATCTTGAGTTTTATTATTGAAAATGTTTTATTATTACTGTTTGTTGATACAATTTAGATATACATAATGATCACATCCATCATAGGGAATGTGTTCCTGTACATGATATAGCTTGATTCATCTTTTTTCCCATTCCCCTTCTTATTTATAAAGTTTTGTTTTCATTTTATCCTTTTCTGATTTTTTTCTTTTCTCTTTCTCCATTTCCCCCTCCCCTCCCCAGATCCCATTTCTTATTGAACAATTTCTTTTTATTTCACAATATCTAGAAAAGCTTTTGCACAGCAAAAGTAATCACTAACGGTGTGAAAAGACAACAAACAGAGTGGGAAAAACCTTTGACAAGTTGCTTCTCAAGGACTAATATTAAAAATATTTACTGATTATTGTCTTTATATTATATTTCTAGTGCTTTATCCCATTTTTCCTTTTGTTTGGGTACTTTCCTAGATGCATTATTTTCTTTGGGCTTTTTGTTCATGTTGACATCATTGTCTCTGATTAGAATTCCTTGGATTATTTTCTGTAATGCTACTTCGATGATCATTGATTTAGTTGTTTTTTGTCATGGAAGGTCTTTATTTCTCTATTTCTTAAAGAATAATTTTGCGTCCTGCAGTTATCAAGTTTGGGAATTATTTTCAAATAAGGCTTGGAAAATGTCGATTGATCCTCTCCTGGCCTTTAAATTTCATGTTGTGAAGTATGCTGTTATTGGGAAAGGTTTGCTTTTTTCAACTTCACATTTTTGTCTAATGGCTTTTAGTAATAATTTTTAATTTTTTCTTAGTTTTTGGAATTTTTTTCTGTCACCTGCAAATCTATTTCATTCCTTAGACTTACCAAATTTTCGTCAATAATTTTCATGAATAAAGAATTTATAACTTTAGATCGCTACTCTGTTTCTTCTTCAATTTTAATAATCCTTTCATTTGTTCTTTTACAGCCATCTAGGAGTTTCTGAATCATGATTGCCTCTTGTCTTTAGTGAGTAGATGCTTTACTACATCAAATTTGTCCTCAAGTCCTGGTATTCTAATTTGTGAATTTCCATGCCAACTCTCAAAAATTTCAATTGTGTTTTTCACTTTGAGCATTACTGCTTGAATTTTTGATAATGTTTAATTATGTACTAAAGTGTTAATTAATCATTGGCATTGATTCTTTTCCTGTCTGTTATTCATTTACAGAAAACTTCTATAATTGGTTTTGTTTACATGGTTTATCTTATGTTTATTTTCTTTCTTAAACCTCCATTCCATCCCAGAGATAGATTTGTCTTCATATGGTGTTTGAACTTTTAACGCATTGTTATTTTGCATGATTTTGTTGAAGATTTTTTCATCTATTATTATTGAAGATATTGAACCATAGTTTTCTTTCCTACTACAGTACTTTTTTCTGTGTCTGGTATCAGGGTGTACTGGCTACATGAAATTGTTCTCAAAGTATTCTTTACTGTTCAAGTTTTGGGAGGATATGAAAAGGACTTCTCTTAATCTTTAATTGTTTGGAAGAATTCTCTAGTAAAATCATCTGATTTACAATTCTTTGGAGGATTTTAACTATTCATTTAAAACTTCTTCTAAATATTGTCCATTTAAATGATTTATATTTTTATAATTAAGTTTTAGCAACTTGGATGTTTCAATAAATTTATCTATATTTGCAAGACCACCCAATTTGTTCACTTTCATAGTAACTATTTATGATCCCTTTTATATTTGTCAGTGGTTGTAATGTCATCAATTTTATTTCTAATTATAAAGGAATATTCTCCTTTTTTCTCTTGCTTTGTCTATGGGTTTGCTAATGTTCATTTATTCCAAAAGCTTAATTTTAATTCTGCTGATTTCTTAAATTGTTTTATTAAGCATTTTATTTCTTCTTCAATCTTAATTATTTCATTTCTTCAAATATTTATCTCAGTCTTTTTTATTTTCTACTTGCTTGAGGGTTAACAGATTTTTAAAAATTTTTCCTCTTTTTTAGTGTAAGAATTTACTGGTATGAATTTACCTCACAGAACTACTTTTGCTTTATCTTCCACATTTTCTTATGTCCTGTATAAATTTTTATTTTATTTTGACAGAATTCTAGTCCTTTCTTTTAATTTCTTTGGCCAATTGGTTTTTAGAATATAGATTGACATTCATATATTTGTAAGTATCCAAAAATTTATTTTGCTATTTGATATCTAGTTTCATGTTATTATGGTTCATAAAAGACACTTGATATGGTTTTAATCTTTTAAAAATTTATTAAGGTTTTTTGCAGTCTATCCTGGAGAATCTGCCAGATAGACTTGAGAAGAATCCATATTCTATTGCTTTCGGATAGAATGTTCTATGTATATACCTGTTATGTCCAAAGACAGTGGTTCTTTATTGACTTTATTCTGAATATTGAACTGTTATTGAAAAATTAGGTGTCAAAACTCATTATTATCATGTTTTAGTGTATTTCTAATTTTGGATATTTTAATATTTGGTTTATGCATATAAATGAAGTTGGGTGAAAATATATTTGTAAGTATGTGTTTTTATTTATTTGTTTTTTTTTATTTAAGAGAAAATAGATACAGAAGCTAGAAATAAAAGTCAAAAAAGACAGACAAACAACAACAACAGATCTGATATGATAACATTGTAGGTTTACACACTGAGGTGCTTGAAGTTTGGCAGTAGTTACAATATTGCATATCATTACCTTCCTAGGGGTTGGGGATATTGACAGATATAGACATGTAAGATTCATCAATTCAGGTATATTAACTTTTCTTTTTCAATAGCTATTGTATTTACCAATACGGTTTTTTTTAACTGTCTTATTTATGAATATTTATAAATTTATGTCTTTTTCCTTTTCTCTTCCTTCCTTCTTTTCCCCTTAGAGTACCTCTTGTTATCATTGAAATAACTACTCATAACATCAGATCTAATATAACCAAGCAAAATAGTTCAGAGTGAAACCGATAAAGCATAAAAGTATGATCATACATAA